>ML783675.1:697134-707292 GCA_009831015.1 Picea engelmannii
TTATTGAAGACTTTAATTTCATAGTTGTTTAAGTAGAATAGAACTGTTTTTATTAAATGACAGATCCATGTTTTTAGGATCTGTGTAACCATTTGTAAAGGCTATAAATGCCTGTTTTGATATTCAACAAGGGTTCGATTTTGAATAGAAGATTAGCTATTGTACTCAGACTTATATGTTAATACAAATCATAGGTTCCTTTCGATTTTGATTATCAGTTTTCCATCCTTCTTCTGCATTATTATCTGTGTTGTCAAGCTTTGAATGGCTGTCATCCCATTGTTTAGCTCATAGCCTGATAATAATTCTTTGATTGTCTCTTAGACCCTGCTTTGCACTGGTTTAGTTACAATTTATTCTCCACCCACTTTAAAGCTGCCTGCTGATTAATCAATCTTTGAGAGCACTGTCTATTTGTTTATCATTTTTATGTTTGAATGCTATAAGCTATATTAAGTTGTCCCATTGATCCACTTTCACAAAATACAAAAAACATTCATTTCTTAAGTTACCAAGCACCTTTGGTCTGCAACCACAAAGGGTTTCTTGGAGTGATAACACATTCAAATATTAAATACCTTTAAATTTAAAAATATATATACCAACACATATAGTATCAATTGCTTTATGACATGTTTATCTATTAGATTAAAGAATATATTTAACAAAAAAAAAGTTGTTGTATCGATATTAAAGAAGTTGTTGTATCGATATTAATTTACCGATCCAAAAAGTTGTTGTATCGATATTAAAGAAGTTGTATCGATATTAATTTACCGATCCAGCAATGGTTCAAGAAGTTGTTGTATCGATATTAATTTACCGATCCAAAAATAAAGAAGTTGTTGTATCGATATTAAAGGTCAATTACAAGTGTGACATTCGAGAGCGGATGGTTCAGCAATGGTTCAATCCTCCGACTATAAAAGTGTAGGACCCTTTTGCTTTTTTTAAACACAAAGCTCTCCCCATAAGTTGCCTGGAGATCGAAACCATCAGAGCCTATTGAGAAAACTCTCGAAATCTTAACAGGAAGCAGGTATAAGGCCTGTCCACACTTCACTGGAATTATTTCCTTTCTTGTATTTAGGTAATCATTTAGGCATTTATCATCTGTAGAATTTGTAATTTAACAGATAGATATTTTTGTTTTAAAGACAGGAGTATACATATGATATTCTAGATCTAGTTGTAGCTATACTGTGATGATACTAACTTTTCATATTTTGTATTAGAAAGCATTTTTTAGATTCAAGACAATAGGATCATGGATAGAAAAGGTTATAGATTTTTGTCTAACTGTAAAGAGAATATCATCTTCATTGATCCATATGTATTTGAAAGATTCACTTGATTCTTAATAGAATAGCAGTGAAACTGTTTTTTTCTGAGTGAAAAAAAACAAAAACAAAAAACAAACAGTATTTTAAAGTTTTTAAGTTTTGATTTTTTTTATAGAGATATTTTCTGCTTAATTTTAAGTTAATTTTAGTTAGAAATTGTTGGATTTGCATATTTTAACCAGTTGAATCTAATTATGCATTCAGAAATACAATTTAAATAACAGAAAAATGAGATTTCTTTCAGATTTATTTAACCATTTTCAAATAAAAAAACCATAGGTTTAAAAAACTAAACTCATGTGAGTTAAGGAATAATGTCACTATTTTAAAAATAAGTGCACATTACAAGTGGAAATATATTTTATTGCTAACTGATTCTGTTTGTAATGATATGTGAAGAAGAGCAGTCATGGAATTAGCGAGGAGCAAAGTGGATGAACCAGTTTTAATTTGTGGATCGGACATTAAAGTTGGGGAGGTCGTTAAACTTGTTCCTTCTCAACCCACGCCTACGGGAATACTGTATCTCTCCAACCTTGATATTGCAATGGTTTTCCCAATGGAGCTCATATGTTTCTTCCCCCCGCCTACTTCAGACAAACCCTCCACGAAGGATGTTGTGGATAACATGAAGGAACGGGTTTCTCGGTTCCTTGTACCTTATCATTTTTTGGCTGGAAGGCTGCAGCTTAATCCTGGAGATGGCAGGCTGGAGCTGAATTACAACAGATCAGGCGTTCTATTTGCAGGAGCATCGTCAGAGCTTACGCTTGAGCAGCTTGGAGACGTGTCAAGTCCAAACCCCTCCTTTAGAAATCTGTTTGTGAGGACAGATGAATTCAAGGAGCTAAGCAATACTCCTCTCATGACCGTGCAGGTATGTTTACTATCACTTGATCAAATCCTTGAACAGTGTAACGTTAGTACTTATCATGTCCGAGATCAGTGGAAGCCATCATTGATCACAATATTAAGTCTTCATGCTTTAAGCCTACTTAGTATCGTAAATACCCATGGGGTAATGGTAATTATCTTTTTTATGATAGAGAGATATGCAGTATGATAGAGAATGATTTAGAGATATGCAGTAGTCTAAATTTTATATTTTTTTTGGTCTTTTTTTAATTTTTAATTTTTTTATCTTGTCCAAATTTTGTGATGAATGGTTAGATTTGTAGATTTGAGTGATTAAGTTTGTATAAATCAGAGTGTCTCACAGATTTTCAGCAAACTAAATTCATTTATGCATTCAGAAATATAATTTAAAAAACAGCAAATAACTATTTTGTCCAAATTAACATCACCAGATTCCCAAAAAAAATTCTAAAAAGTAGAAGATTGAGCCAACCCCCAAAGATACATGCATTCCACATTTTTGAAGGAGTGATATATGCATGAGATGTATTGAATCACCACGCTTTTATATGTGAAACTTTTCCATATTCATCTGTTTACGTCATGGAGGGTTGCAAAGTTCAAATCGCCGGATGGATATATTAAGAGCTAGGAGGTTTATCTCTTAGGTTATCTGATTTATTTGGGTGCTTGAAAGATAGAAGTTTATATGGATTTAGGTTAATAATCTGGATTCTCAAATTGCATATCAAGACGCAGAGGATTAAATGGGTTTGGTTTGGGTTAGTATGTTGTTCTGCTTGTTAAGCCTTCTTTTAAAAAGTATATAACTATAATGTTGGAAAAGAACTAACAGCAGAGTACTGGTGCGTGCAGGTTACTCGGTTCAAGTGTGGAGGATTTTGTCTTGGACTGGTAACCTCTCACGGTCTCATGGACGGCCGATCTACTGCAGAATGTGTCATCAACTTTGCATCCATGGCGAGGGGAGAAGGTCTCCTCTTCGAACCCAATTTTGACAGAACCTCTTTGAAAGCTAGGATTCATCCGCATATCAATCACCAACATCGTGAGTTACTCGAACACCAAGTCAGTATGTCTGCATTCACTGCATCAGGTACACAGGCGCATTCTCCTAAAAAGCTCCGGGAAATGAAATCCTACAGAGCATTTACGTTCTCTCCGGAGATGCTGCAACGCCTGAAACAAAAGGCAATGGAAGACAATATCATCAGCAGATGCTCTACATTCGATGTCTTGGTGGCCCATTTATGGCAGGCCAGAACGAAGGCAGTATTCCAGGACCCTACACAGACGTCCAGCGTGTCATTTGCAGTGGACATACGTTCTAAGGTAAATCCACCTCTACCGGAAGGATTTGTAGGAAACGGAGTGGTCGCGGCCATTGCAAGTGCATCGGTGCATGATGTGAAGGAGAATCCCCTCTCCTATTGCGTCGCAGAGATCCAGAAGGCCATAGCTTCCATCACGGATGATTATGTTCGATCTCGTATAGATATGCTCGGAGTCCACAGCGGTATCCCTGTTGGAATTAATGGGAACTTTTTCGTGTCTCCCTGGTGGAAGTTGCGATACCATGGATTAGATTTCGGATGGGGGCAACCAGTCTATGCAGGTCCCATAGTCAACAACTTATCTGCTCACTTTGTACTTGCGCTGTCGAATGGATCTGAGGAAGGGATCAGGGTGTGGATTACGTTGGGACCGTATCAGATGGAAAAATTTGAACAGCTCGTCAGCAAGCTCTAGGCTCCGCTGATATCTGTCATATCTGGAGAAAATATGGTGCTTGCATCATCACAATACCTCAGAATCCCTAGAATAACAGTGAATAATACTGGATATTGTGTAACAGTGAATAATATTGGATATTGTAACAGTGGATATTGCTGGCATGTCCAATGCGAACCAGAACAATTTCTTTCGGACTTAAATGACTTTCATAAACACTCGCAACCGTTCATGTGTCAGAGTATTTCAAAGCATAATTAATTGTTTCCTATGTTTTAATTTATCTAATTTAAGATATATTGGAATAACTATTAAGCTCTGGTGCTAGCGGTGCATAAACTGCTCCTTCTTATGGATATGGATCTTTAGCGAGTTCTGGATTTCTAAAAGCTTCACGATAGCTGTCATTATAGTGCTAATCTGTATCTCGATCACTAAGTGGTAAAAAAGGTTTAGGATTTTTTCTGGTTACAATATTTTTATTTTTTTAGATTTATATGGTTTTTTTAATAATGTTAATATTGTAATTTTTATGATTTTAAGATTACTATTTCATTGTTTTAAATAAAAGTGTACATACCTTAATCCTTCTAGGTTGTAGCATGTGACCTCCTAAAACTTTCTTCAATTATTTGGACATTCTCATTCACCCATTGGGAATTACTTGGACATTCCCATACAACAATTCAAATTGTGTTATCTTTATAGAAATTTGATAACCGAAGTAGAAGTAATAAAAAATGTCAATGGTGATCCTTTCTGGATCATTTCATCCAGTTTCTCCTTCACGTAAGAATCAAAGAAAAATCTAAAAAACATAGCACATGAGATTAAAGAGAATGACGAAAGGGTAAGGTCACTAGAAGAGGCATTACAACATTACAAAAGTGACCATGACAACTTCAAGGAATTTAAGGCATGTGAAAAAGGCTTCAGAAAAGAACTCCACAATCTAGAAAAAGGCATGTACGCAAGTCTACAAGATTTCGAGGAGAAAGCCTCCCAAATCATGGATCAACTCAACAAATCCCAGATCAAGATTAATGCAGATTTTTATGAAATTAGTGAAGGTTTACATGAGATGAAGTGGTGGATAATAGGAAATCTGGACTCCCTACTTGAGTTGACACAAATGACGGAATGGGAGAACGATCTCAACTACATTGCACTAGCCAATTTCCCCATGTTAGGGAGAATTTTGAAAGGGAATTAAATAATTTTCTCATTATATGTAACAAACTCCACAAAGAAGCTTTCATTTTGACTTTAAAAGGGCATCTATCTTAGATTGGAGAACTAGGCCGACCAAATTCAGATGACCGAGTGTTCTCAAAACTAGAGCAAGATATGAGAGAAAGGAAAGTAAAGGCGACAGATGCAACGAACCATTTAATTAATGCCCATATTGTAAAACGAGCAAGATCCCAGAACATGATCTAGGCCTTCATGGTAAATCTAACGAGGGATAAAGACCCTTTTGTAGAACTCAACAACCCATGAGGTCTCCCTAGAATCCTTTCTTTACTATAGAATCATCTACATCTCAAGACACCATGCAGTACGGTTGGCTTACATAAGAGACAAAAGTAAATAAAATAGCATATGAGGAAATTCGAAATTAATCCCCCCTTCCGTTATCAACTCTTCCTTGTATTTATTTTAACTAATGTAAAAATATGAAAAGGGGGAAGATGAAGAAATTGTAACTTCTTCTTGAGGATTTCAAGAAGTCACAAGGGGAAGTTAAGTAGGAAAGTTATAAAAACCAATAAAGACTCATTTTGAGGGGTTCTTCAACTGTGTAATTTCGAGAGAACATTTTTTTTTATTATAATATTGAGAAGTCCTACGGGGCCATTTTAACAAAGTGAAATACTTAAATAATAGCACGATAAGGGTTTATTTTCACAGATTTAGAATTTTCTTTTTCGTATTGAAATTTCCGACAACAACTGTCTTTGTCTTTTATGAATCATTTTGACATGATGAGAAGGTTTATATGTATGTATACATGCATATTTAATACTTATTTGTTTATGATTCTATATATACATGTTATTGATCTTTGCCTTTTTCTTACAAATATTTGACGAAAATTTAATACAAGGATTACTAATATTTTGGTCCATTCATTAGTTACCATTAGTTTCTCCTAGCTACGATATGATATAATATGATTTTACTTATTTGTTATTTTGTTTTGCATATGTATCCCCTTGCATTAAACCATTTATTCATCCTCAATCCAGTAATGGAATCGAGGCCAAAATCTAGATGGGCCTCTTAATACAAATAATGTGAAGTCTAATTAGGACGTTATATTGGGGAGTACACCTATATGTTGAAGGTAATTTCACTCGCATCAAAAAAATCCTAACTCACGAGCTCTCTTTCCTCCTCAACCTACACAACCCAAAGAAGGGAACCCCCTTCTCTGCAATGCAGTCCCTTGGGATATCCCACTTCTTTCCTAGGCTCTGGTATGGGATAGCCAAAAAATGTCAATGTTGGAAACTCCAAGGATTCTTAGTTGTGACTAGTTCCTCTCAACTATAAATATTTTCATGCATACAACATAATTTCAACATAACATCATAGTTCCTATAACCAATAATCTCTTACAACCTTTGTAGCATTATATCTCCCTCCAAGCTTCTCATAAAATGAAAGATCAAGAATGATCAAAGAACCCCTTTGCATGCCCTAAGCGTTGGCATATATTTGCATTCTAAAAATGCACCACATGGCTTCTCCAAGGATCCTACATAACTACTTCCCCAACTACCTTGAAGGTGGGCATGACATAAGACGACATAAGCAAAGACTTGAAATAAAATATGATAATTTGGATTAGCACCTCTTATCCACCTTCTCTTGTGGAATTATAGCCCCCATATCTCTATCATTCTTCTCTCGAGTTGATGATGTATTTTTATTATTAACATTAAATGTACAATGTTTAAGCATCACAAAATAGGGTTTTAAGCATCACAAAATAGGGATGAAAACTAGGATTTTACAAAATAGACTTTCTTTAGAGTCTTGCATTTTTCAAATTCTAACTCGTCAAAATGAATGAAAGAGATCAACAACATTTTCAAATGACCTTCATATGTGTAAGAAACGTTTTTTTTTCATGTAAACCACATGTCTGTAATAGATTTGATGAGGATTCATAACCATGAACATAACTACAAGGGAAATCCTAAATCACATTTCCATAATCATAAATGAAAACTCCTTAAACAACCAAACTCAAAATTTCTTAAGTGGCTATATTTATGACAGTTCACAACTTGTAATAAAATCATATACCTTCAACTAAGGCTAGTATTGAATGGAGACATGGACCTATACAACACATGTTTATGAATTCAAGAAAAAATTCACAAGAATAGAACAAGAGAGTAATAAACCCCACAAGCCACTTAAATTTTGTTAGAACATCCTACATATTGTAATTTCATAAAACAATCATAAAAATATAACGAGAAAGGAATAAACCCCAAAATCCACCTAACTTAAATTTTGTTAGATTCAAATTGGAAGAGATCTATATGAGGAACTCTACCTTGAAAATGGGTTGAAATCAAACTCTTCAAAGTAACACTACTTTAATTTATACACCTTATCCATTTATTTTCTACCTTGAAAATGGGTTGAATTCGAACTCTTCAAAGTAACACTACTTTAATGTATACACCTTATCCATTTATTAAGAGAGGTATAGAGAGGTATGCATGTGGTATTTATCCACCCATTAAGTGATAAATGAAATGACAAGCCATATTTTTTTTAATAGTTATCATTTTATGAACTCATTTAAATAAAATTGTATCGCATGGTTTGGTTTAATAATATTTTTTAAAAGTGCATGCAAAGGTGAACCTCCTTATTTAACCATTTTAATAGTTAAATTGTGAGAAACCATATCTTTCCCTTAAGATAAACTTAGTTCTTGAATTCATACCTATGCAACCAAAATCTAAAGATAACCATGATGCCTCTTAACATCTTGAGATATATTAGGGAATTGGAAATTACATCTCCCTTTTCCCCTTTAGTAGGTATATGCATGTGAGTTTATTTTTCCTGATTGATGTCTAGTACTCATGCAAGGTCCCCTTTGTTTTCCTAGGTTTTTCTTTGGCCTTGTTTACTCCTTGGTGAGTTTCTTAGCTAGATATTATCTTTTCCCCTTGGAGCAATCTCAAAAAAGTTTCTTGAATTGATGTACTTGGGTTCATTGGAGACGCTTTCCTAAGAATATAAATTCCTTAATAGTTGTTTTGGATGTACAGAAGGATAAACATGATCAAAATTGAACTTTCCCCTTCATTGGCTCTCTATGGAAATCCATCTACAAGTCGTAAAGGTGGATATATTCCTATGTCCCACACATTGTCTCAAGACTCATTGAATCATGTGTTTAGGCCGCATATGAATAGTTGTGAATCCTATCCTTTCCTTTACAATTAATTGTCATATGAGGTTTTATCCTACATGATTGTCCTTTCAATAAATAGCCCCAACTTATTCCATTTAGCATATGTCATCTTTATTTGGAATCTTACTAAAACTCTACCATATTTTCTCTAGGATTCAATCTCATCTTCACCCAAGAACTTTCTTTGGATCGATTATTGTCTACATAACTCTCTAACTTCGTCACCTTTGTGGGTTTTCTTTTGCATTCTTCAATCTCATCTTCAAGGAGGATTATTAGACTCACCATTGTAGAGAGACATATGTATAGTCAAGGTCTAACAATATCTATTAAACCCTCCATGGGGATGAAGGTTTCCTTCTAATGGGATTCCGAATATCATCGAGTGTGAATCAAACAACCATTATGTTAATAATAATGACAATACCTCTACATACACCCAATTGACATATAAATCCACTGTATGTTGAAAATTATATAACAATCTAAAACAAACATCATAATCAATGTAAGATAACAAATAAAAGATGAGGAGATTTTGAAGTTAGCAACTATTCCAAGATGCTAAATATAACTTATTCAACTATTTCTTTTATTATTTATCATACATTGTTTATTATTTACATACACAATATAACACCTACACTTCATAATCATTACTCAATTAACACCACTATGGTGAACACATACAAAAGAGTGATCCATTCACATTCTAATGTAACAATACTATATTTACCATGTACCTATAAATGAATGTCTAGAAATTACCATACCAAAACATAGCCCATAATGAAGATGTAAAAAATATTATAGAGGGAGGAAAAAACTACTCATTATGATTTACAAGTACTTTAAATGAAATCAGCTTTATATACAATAGAAAAGGTGTAGTGGTCTTTAAAGGACCAACCACATGATATATGCTTTTTCCTCTATTGTAATCAATTTGAAGCAATTAATGTTTTATGAATTGATATATTTACCATTTTATGTAAAGTGCCTTTTTATATATATATATATAATACATAATGTTGATTTTCTAAAATTAAAAATACACCAAAAAAAAAAGTTAAAAAGATATACAATATTAATTAGCATGTATACCAACCTATATAATATTAATTGATTTACTATATGTATTAACTCTATTTAATTACTTTACTATATAATACATAATATTAACTCTATTTAATTACTTTACTATATAATACATAATGTTGATTTTCTAAAATTAAAAATACACTTAAGAAAAGTTAAAAAGATATATAATATTAATTAGCATGTATATCAACCTTTACAATATTAATTGATTTACTATATGTATTAACTTTATTTAATTTTCGTTAGTTTAAATCATATCCTATTTACAACTCACAACTTAAAATATTAATATCGTACTTTTATGATGAGATGTTTTGGATGGTAATATTAAAAATAAATTTTCAATATATACCCCACACTGAAATATCTACCATTCAAACATTAAATACCTTTAAATTAAAAATATATATACCAACTCATATAGTATCAATTGCTTTATGACATGCTTATCTAGTAGATTAAAAAATATATCTAACAAAAATATTTATCTACTAAATTAAAGAATATGTCTAGCAAAAAAAATTAAAGTTACACAATGTAAAATGCTATCAAATAAAAAAATGTATAGCATGTAGAGGGCGGGAGGGGGGTCATGTAGAGGGCAGGAGGGGGGGCATAATTAGAGAAACTGTATTACAGTTTCTCTAATTATGCTCACCC
>ML783675.1:708265-799813 GCA_009831015.1 Picea engelmannii
CCCGCCCTCTATAGCATAATTAGAGAAACTATATTATAGTTTCTCTAATTATGCTCCCCCCTCCCGCCCTCTACTATATTATAGTTTCTCTGATTATGCTCCCCCCTCCCACCCTCTATAGAGGGCGGGAGGGGTAGGGGGGGGCATAATTAGAGAAACTATAATATAGTTTCTCTAATTATGCCACCCCAATATAGTTTCTCTAATTATGCCCCACCCCTCCCGTCCTCTAAACGGGAGGATAGTTTCTCTAATTATGCCACCCCAATATAGTTTCTCTAATTATGCCCCACCCCTCCCGTCCTCTAAACGGGAGGGGGGGCATAATTAGAGAAACTATATTGGGGTGGCATAATTAGAGAAACTCTATTATAGTTTCTCTAATTATGCCCCCCATATAGTTTCTCTAATTATGCCACCCCCTCTCACCCTATATAGAGGGCGGGAGGGGGGAGAATAATTAGAGAAACTATATTGGGGCGGAATAATTAGAGAAACAATATTATAGTTTCTCTAATTATGACCCCCCTCTCGCCCTATATAGACGGCGGGAGGGGCTGGCATAATTAGAGAAACTATAATATAGTTTCTCTAATTATGTCGCCCCCTCCCGCCCTCTATATAGGGCGGGAGGGGGGGGCATAATTAGAGAAACTATATTATAGTTTCTCTAATTATGCCGCCCCCTATAGTTTCTCTAATTATGACGCCCCCTCCCACCCTCTATATAGGTGGGAGGGGGGGGCATAATTAGAGAAACTATAAGATAGTTTCTCTAATTATGCCGCCCCCTCCCGCCCTCTATATAGGCGGGAGGGGGGGGCATAATTAGAGAAACTATAATTATAGTTTCCCTCAATAGAGGGAGGGTGGGGATTGAGGGTGGGAGGGGGCGGCATATTTAGAGAAACTATATTATAGTTTCTCTAATTATGCCCCCCCCTGCCGCCCTCTAGGGGGGGCATAATTAGAGAAACTATATAGAGGGTAGGAGGGGGGGCATAATTAGAAAAACTATATTATAGTTTCTCTAATTATGCCGCCCTCCCACCCTCTATAATAATATAGTTTCTCTAATTATGCCTCCCTCCCACCCTCTATAATGTTTACAAACAAAAGTTGAAAATAAACCTTTAGATTTAAAAATATACATACCAACATAACATATGTAGTAATAATTGCTCTATAACACAGTGCATAAGAGTGATTTATAGTATTAAATGTTTTATGACAGAGTGAGAATGTTTATATTCAAAGTGCAAAATGTTTATATGGAGAGTTCAGAATGTTTATCTACAAAATTAAAGAACATATCTAATTAGATAGAGTTAAAAGTTATATTAAAAGTTATACAATGTAAAATGTTTTTAAATAAAAAATAATATTTATATACAAAATGTAAAATCTTTATCTATAAAATTAAAGAATATATCTAACAAGATAAAGTTAAAAGTTATATAAAGTAAAACGTTTTCAAATAAAAAATATCTATGAGCATATGCATCATTAATCGACTTAATGGATAGTAAATGTTTATAAACAAAAATTTAAAATACACCTACTCAAAAAAATATTAGCATGTAGCATGCATCATTAATCGACTTAATGGATAGTAAATGTTTACAAACAAAAATTTAAAACACACCTAGTCTTAAAAAAAAAAAAAAGTCATTGTAGAGCAACTAAAATTTACACCTCCACTAAAAAAAAGTCGTTGTAGAGATGCTACACCTCATTTTTTGGCTGGAAGGCTGCAGCTTAATCCTGGAGATGGCAGGTTGGAGCTTAATCCTGGAGATGGCAGGTATGTGTAACGTTCAAATCCTCGATCAGTGTAACGTTCAAAGGTAGTCCTTCAATCATGTCCGAGATCAGTGGAGGCCATCATTGATCACAATGTTAAGTCTTCATGCTTTAAGCCTTAAGCCTATTTAGTATGGTAAATACCCATGGGGTAATTATCCTTTTTATGATAGAGAAAAGCTAAGTGCATTCCACATTTTTGAAGGACTGATATATGCATGCGATGTATTGAATCACCTGTAGTGATATATGTGAAACTTTTCCATATTCATCTGTTTACGTCATGGAGGTTGCAAAGTTCAAATCCCTGGATGGATCTATTAAGAGCTGAGAGATAAGGTTTATCTCTTAGGTTATTTGATTTCTTTGGGTGCTTAAAATCTAGAAGTTTATATCGATTTAGGTTAATAATCTGGATTCTCAAATTGCATATCAAGACGCACAGGTCTAAATGGGTTTGGGTTAGTATGTTGTTCTGATTGTTAAGCCTTCTTTTAAAAATTATATATCTGTAATGTCGGAAAAGAACTAACAACAGAGTACTGGTGCGTGCAGGTTACTCGGTTTAAGTGTGGAGGATTTTGTCTTGGACTGGTAACCTCTCACGGTCTCATGGGCGGCCGATCTACTTTGCATCCATGGCGATGGGAGAAGGCCTCCTCTTCGAACCCAATTTTGACAGAACCTCTTTGAAAGCTAGGATTCATCCGCATATCAATCACCAACATGTGAGTTACTGGAGAAATATATCGTGCTTGCATCTCATCACAATACCTCAGAATCCCTAGAATAACATTAAATAATACTGGATATTAGTGAATAATATTGGATATTGCTGACATGTCCTATGCGAAGTAGAACAATTTGTTTCGGACTTAAATGACTTTAATAAACACTCTCAACCGTTCACGTGTCAGAGTATTTCAAAGCATAATTAATTGTTTCCTATGTTTTAATTTATCAAATTTAAGATATATTGGAATAACTATTAAGCTCTGGTGCTAGCGGTGCATAAACTGCTCCTTCTTATGGATCTGGATCTTTAGCGAGTTATGCACTTCTAAAAGCTTCACGATTGCTATCATTATAGTGCTAATCTGTATCTCGATCACTAAGTGGTAAAAAAAGTTTAGGATTTTTTTTTATTACAATATTTTTTATTTTTAAGATTTATATGGTTTTATTAGTAATGTTAATATTGTAATTTTTATGATTTTAAGATTATTATTTCATTGCTTTAAATAAAAGTGTACATATTTTAGCCACTCTAGGTTGAGGTTGTAGCATCTGACCTCCTAAAACCTCCCTTGAATTATTTGGACATTCTCATTCACTCACTGGGAATTACTTGGACATTCCCGTACAACAATTCAAATTGTGTCATTTTTATAGAACTTTGATAATTGTTATTATATGCAAATTGGATCAATGGTAGAAATCATTCCCAAAGTTTCTCTTAATCCATGACGTACATCCTTAACATATCTTCCAAAATTTGGTTTGTCCTTTCACTTTACTAACTTAAATTGTGTTCCCAAGGAATCCTAATAACTTATCCATAATCTTCATATAAATACAGCTCCTCTATGTCAAATTATATTTTTAGACACACCATAAAACCTTACTATATCATCAATGAATAGTTTTTCAATGCCACGGGCCTAATTCTGTACTAAAATAAATTGTGCACTTTTTGTTAAGGTGTCCACTACAATGAAAATCGTCTCTTTGTAATCAATAGTAATCCAACTATAAATTCTATCAAAATTATCTACCATTTTGATTTTGGTATGACATGTGGCTATAACAATGTCATTTGATGCCTATGCTCATTTTTTACTTGCTCATATCCAAGACACATTGCCACAAAATCTACTATATCCTTTTTCATTCTTTCTAGAAACACATAGATTTAAATCTGTGTTCATCTTTTCACATTCAAGACACCTTGCCACAAAATTTACTATATCATTTTTTATTCCTTTATAATAAAACATAAATTTAAATCCGTGTTCATCTTTTTAACTCCTCGGTGAGCCACATATATTGTTCTATGGGATTCCTTTAATATCATATTATGCATTTTTTTCATTTGGTGGTACTTAATCCTTCAATTAAATCGTAATAATCCATCATTGTGTATGGTAAGTAAATCTTTCAATTAAATTGTAATAATTCATCATTGTCTAGAGGGTATCCTCTATACTTTGGAATTTGCATAACTTCATTTTTAATATCAAATTTTACCTCCTTATACCATATCATTCGTCTTCAAAGTGTAAATTCAATTTTCCTTTATTTTAATGAAATAATGGATAAAACTTGCAATTTGCCACTTAAAGCACTATTCCCTTTATGTAAGTTATATCAAAATTGAATTCACTTAACAATTCCAACCATCTTCCTTATTTGGTGTTCAAACTAATCTGAATAAAAATGTGTTTTAATCCATGATGATTTGTCTTTAATTCTAATTTGCTTCCCACCACGTAGTGTCACTATATTCTCAATGCATCATGCATCACATAATTTCCTTAAAGTGTAAGGGATCACTCCACCTTCCTCCACGTGTACTCCACATAGTCATTGCTTTGATGAAACATACTAAGAGATCTTGATCCATAGCATGTAACTTCAAAATAGGGGCTACCAATAACAATTATTTTAACCTTTGAAAATATTCCTCACATTTTTGAGACGAAATGAATTTCTTGTTTTTTTTTTTTTGTGAAATTCAGTTATAGGGTTTGTGATCTTTGAAATCCTTCCAAAAACCTTCAATACTACCCTAATAATCCCATGAAACTTTGTACTTCATGTACATTTTTTGGTGCTGACCATTCTATGATTGCTTAAATATTACCCAGATCAACTACAATTCCTTCTTCAGAGATAATATGTCTCAAATAATGTATCTTGGATTAGTAAAATGAGTATTTAGACAACTTTATATAAAACTTGTTTTCTCAAAAACATGTAAGACTAGTCATAAATGTTCATCATGCTCTTCTAGCATTCGTGAGTATATACAAATATTGTCAATAAAAACTTATACAATTTTTTCCGAATATTCACAAAATACTCCATTCATCATAGTCATAAATACTCTTAGATCATTTGTCAATCCAAATGGTAATACCACAAATTCATAATGTTCAAACCTCATCTTAAATGTTGTTTTTGAAATATCCTCTACTTTAATTCTTAGTTGGTGATATCTCTATCGCAAGTCTATTTTTCGAAAATACTTTCACTCACTTCATCGAATAAAATAAATTGTCAAGGTAATGGGTATTGATTCTTAATCATCACTTTGTTCAATTGACATTAATCAATGAAAAGACTCCAATACCCATCCTTATATCACCGGTTCTCCCACGACGATATGCTTGGCCTTATAAGGCATAATTCCAAAATTCCCTTTAACTGCATCTATGATTCTTGTAGTTCTCGTGCTGATTTTTTGCGATAGGTCTCATTTTAGGTTTCAGTTCATTCGTGAACTCTCATTCTCTCTTGGGTGGTAATCCAAGAAATTCTCTAGAAAAACATCTTTAAATTCTGACCCAACAAGGTATTGTTCTAATTGTAGTGAGTCTTCCTTTTCATTCATAGATAATATTGCATATAGTGTGCATAATTTTCACATACTTCTCTTAAGTTGCAAGCATGTTATAAATCATAGTGATACTCCTTGGTTCTTTGCCACTACAACTCTCTTATTACCTACATCATCTGTGAAATACAATTTCTTGTTCTTACAATCTAGTACTGATTAAGATTCATGGGTTTCTAACCAATCCATCCCAATCACGATGACTGCCACATAGAGGATACCTTAACTACACACTCCCCTAAATCAATCACACAATCCTTTGCTAATCCTCCAACATTCTGCTTCACTCTTGAAGCCATTTCTACTTGATTAAAATCGTTTTGTTCTATAGCTTCAAGTTTTAATCTAGAGAATGAAGCATGTGAAATAAAACCTTTAATATCTCTTCTAGTTATTAAAATTCAAAGACTTTGTTCATTAACCTTATCTTAAGTCTTTAATATTGTCAATTGATGCTCATCCTAGGGTTATTCACTTTTGCATCAATTCTATGTGCCTTTCCCAAATATCCCACTATTATTTGACTATGCTATTTACTCACTCCTCTTTATGCATGGGAACAATCTCTAGAAATTTAGTTCTCCATAAGTCCAACACCTGTCACAACGTTAAGTAAGTTCACCTTCCATGACCTTAGCCTCACTTCCTCTGATCCTCATTGCTTCTAACCTTGCATCGCATTCTTATTAGCTATAGACTACAATAAGTCTCACATTCAACCTTGAAGACATACCTTAAGAAAAGTTGGATTTTATTATTAACATCAAAATTTATTCATAAATTCAATCCCTCAAGAAGAAATGGAGAATTACACTCAATGTCACAACACTTGGAAATAATGGAGCAAGAGTTTGTTTCGTAGAGAAACTCTAGTAGTCTTTAATGTAGATCCTATTTTTCTTGTTGTTTGTTGTAACCGTCTATTCCTATATTATGATGTAATCTATCTTCAATCAATGATAGATTTTGAACGTAGTCTCACTCGTGTGTTTTCTCCTAATTTTAAGTTGATATCAGAGTTGCCTTGAAGATCCGAGAAAACTAGCTTTTAAGCGAGATCCAAAATACAAGATCTCAAATTGTTTTGGTAGAAAGATCATCAACACCCCCTATGCAGTGTTAAAGGAGCGTCAACGCTCTCAAACTTGCCAAAGTTTTTCAATTTGGATCTCTTGCGCTCCCATTGTATGCAACTAAGAGCGCTAGGCCGCTAGCGCTACCCCTTATACCCTCCAGGAGCGCTGAGAGCTATGAATTGCGCTCACTTGCCATATTAGCTTCATCAATCCATTGAGCGCTGACAATTTTTCCCCTAATTTTCTGAAAGTCGTGGTTGAAGCGTGATTTTGTGGGAAGCATGAGAGTTTGTGGGAGCCCCGTTTTTGCTGAATCGTGAGCTTGGGAGGAGGTCCGTGAGAAAATCCGATATGCCATAGTTATGATGCTGCATAAACTTAATTGTGTGGGCGGACGTCACTATTGATGGTGCGTTGAAGGGATGTTGAGATCGTGGTTGTTCAACACGGGAGTTAACAATTGAAGGTTGTGGCTTATTCCATCAGTTGAGGTCGCATACAAAGCATACAAACAGGTTATAGCCACTAGTGCTTAACCATATGTTATATGCTTTAAATACATTTTTCAATATATTTTTCCTCTTTGGTAAAATCATAGCCATAGTCTTTGTTCATATCGTGAAGGTTGAGACTCTAATGTGTGGAAATGAATGAGTGGAGGACTGGTGCAGACATGTGTGTTTTATACCAGTGAGTTGTTTTAAAACCATGAAATCAGAAAAATAAACCCTATAAGTTTTATAACATTGTTATGTGGGCATTTAAATGACATATAGAGTTGAGGAAGGGTTTGGAGTCTCTCCTAAGGAGACTTATAGTGTAGCCTTTACTAAGTAAGGCTATCCTTGTGGAGTTTTCTACCTGGTGGGTACATTGGAAAATTGACGAAAGTTGCATATTCTTAGTGATTCATTGCCTTCAGGATTGAAGTGTGTTTGGTGATACAAGGATCCATTGTCTGGTTGGATGAGAAGACACTTGCAGAGATGGCGAATCCACTGGCAGAGACCTACCTCAATGAAGCCAATAAATTAGATGGTTCGAATTTCATTAACTAAAAATTCAAAATGTAGACCCTGATGGAGGGCTATGGAGTATGGATGATTACAAAGAAAGATGAAGCGAAACCCGATGTGACTGCTGGTGTAACAACATCACAAATCCAATATTGGGATAAGCACGAAAACAAGGCCAAGGTATTGTTGTGTATGTTTATTAAAGATAGCATAATTCCACATATTAGAGAAGCTAAAACTTCTGTTGAAACGTGGACATCGCTTAAAGATTTATATGAAACTAGCAACATAGATCGTATTTTGTTCCTGAAAACTAAATTTCTAGGCATTAAGATGGATGGAAATGAATCTTTTAGTTCATTTTTGGGTCACATTAAAGAGGTGAAAGACAAGAAAGGAAATATAGGAGAAAGAGTTTCCATCACTGATCTTTTCACAATTACCTTAAATGGTATGCTAGAAGACTATCAGATGTTCATAACAGGTCTCGCAGCAAGGGAGAAACCTCCTACTTTTGAAGAATTGACAGGTATTTTGCTGCAAGAGGAAGAGAGCTGCTCAAATTTGAAGCCTCAGAATAAAGATTTGGCACTTTGGTCAAATAAGAGATCTTTGAGAGAGAGATCAAGAGAAAAAGGCAGAGGAGTCAGTTCATCGCAGAGAAGACAATATCCAAGTCTGAATCAAGGTATGCCCTCTAACAGGAATGAGTCAAATAGTTGTTTTTATTGTGGTAAACATGAACATCTTATTAGAGACTGTCATAAGAAGAAGACTGATGAGGCTAGGAATAAACCTAGAAAAAATTGAGGTCATTATGAAGAAGAATATTCAAAACATGATCTCATATTATTTATTGCTAGTGATGATATTGATGAACCCCCAAATTTCGATTCATGGGATCTTAGACTGTTTTTGTCTAATGTTGCCTTGTCTACTGAAACGGGTGATCTTGATACCTGGTTTGTGGATTCCGAAGCATCAGTACATATGTCATGCAATAATAAGTGGTATACTAATTTTAAAGAAACACAGAATGGTGCCAGCATATATCTTGGAGATGACCGCACTCATCAGATCAATGGATACAGAGATATTCCAATAACTTTGTAGAATGGTACTATTCGCCACATTCGCAACGTTGTGTATGTGCTCAGGATAAAGAAAAATTTTACCTCTGTGTCCACCATTACAGATCAGAACTTGAAGGTTGAATTATTCAAGAATTATTGCATAGTGAAGGATCTGTTGGACCAATAAAAAACTGGTGCAATGGGAGTGAGAGAAGGAGGCCTATACAAGCTTGATGTTACCAACAAAGAACATCACACATTGACTTCTGCAACTATGCCAACAGAGGGTCTTTGGCATCAAAGGTATGGCCACATCAATCACAATGATTTATTGTTATTACAGAAAAAGAATATGGTTGAAGGACTTCCCATGTTAAAGAATGAGAATGTTTATTGTGAAGGATGTGCATTAGGAAATATGCACATAGATTAATTACCCTCTAATCCCGATAAGAAAAAGAGAGATGTGTTAGATGTTGTGCATACTGATGTTTGCAGACCTATGCAATGTAATTTACCCCAAATTTACCAAAAAAAAAAAAAATGTCTTAGGAACATTAAATCTTGTTCCTCTCTTAACAACTTATTTTGGAAGACTTATAGTTAATATAAGTAGGTAATTACCATCGTTGTTAACTTTTGTGAGGTTTATATTTATTAGTTGTCAAAACAATGAAATTCCATCTCAAAATATTCTAACTCGAACTTACCTCATACCACATAGACATTCTATACAGAAGGGAAAGTGTGACTTTGGTATACCCTAACCTCTTGGATTTAAAGCATATCTACAATGATTAACCTTTCACATTTAAACATTGGCTTTTATAAACCTTCAACCCTACTAGTATTAAAATCCTTTTATATATGTGTTGTATTATACATAGGACTCTTAATCCTATACTCCTTTCTAAGCATAGATTTCCATGTTAGCGCACATGAGAAAACCCCATTCGACATTACAAAATAAATCTCCCTACACAATAGACCATGTTCATATCATAAAGGATCGAAAGCATACACCCTTAATGAGAAGGTTATAGGCCTAACATACAGTGATTATACGTTACTTTACATGGCCAAAAAAAGGCTTCATGAGCATTGGTTGTGATTAAAACTTCCAAATATTATTATGATAACTATCTTTCGAAAAATCTCATCGATAACGAACTGTTAGTCATGCCTTAGCTGAATGATAAAAACTAAATTTTAATAATCCTTTGTATCATGCCTTAAAGGAGCTGTCATTTCCTCGCAATAACTTAGTATGAATTCGAAAGGGTTTTGTCAATTGTGAGTTAAACTTCTGTCCAATCCATTAATGGAGACCCTATGAAAGGCAATCCCGAGGTTTCCACTAGACCCCGTGTCCAATACTAATGTGCCACCTCCATCCCATCACATGGTCAGATACAGTCTTCGTACTTCTCAATATTACTCTACGCGGTGAAGGGTTTCCAAGCTATTCTGAGTCTTCTGCGTGGTGCTTTAGTGCTAACTCTGTGTTTTTCCTTCGGTGAGGAAGGTGAATGACCTGGAGATCTTTACCGAGTGGAACGCATACAAGGCTACATGACTGCTTGGTAAGTCCACGATATGCTTATGCTTTTAGTAGTCGGGTGGAACTTTCGGGGGGGGGTTTCTCATAGTGAAAATAACTCTCCACTATTATTCTTTACAATTTTCTAGTGAAGGTTCTACCCTTCATTATTCTTTAACTTACTAGACTATTTCCTCCGGTCATGGAGAGATATACAATGGTGATGTCTTGCGTCTTCCTTCGTTGGGTAGTCACTCATTTTTTTTTCGTGCCGAGGACATTAACTTGTAAAGTCTCCTACACAGGAAATTCTGAGTTTCCTTTTGACTTGGGATTAGTACCTAACGTATTTAGGGTCCTCTCAAACAACCATTACCCTCCATCATTTTCTTTGTTTGTATAACCCTGTATTTATTTTTTTGCGGCATACCTATCATTACAAAACCAATGTTGAAACCCTACTACAAAGACCTCTAAAAGAGCTCGATGCTGAGTATTTTTGTATATGAGCGAATTCTACAGTTCCCTGGCAAGACCCATATATTCTTCGCGAGGTTTCTTCGTCTGGGCAAGGTATCGATCTTTGTTGTTGAAACTTACTCTTTTTTTTTTAAATGGTGTTGTCCCCTACTGTGTTCATTGTAGATTTTGATTTGGTTTAACCTTATCTTCGAGTTATCGACTTCTTGCATCCGTCCTTTCTGTGGAAATCTTGCATACTCGGATTTAAGGGGATGAAGTTGTAGGTCAAATCTGTGTAAGTCATTCCAAGGATTAATAACTTTAATGATTTTCAACCTTATTCTTCACTCTGAAATCCAGTAATTAATCTGCCCAAACCCCCCGTTTTCGTATGAAAAAGGAAGAGGGATTTAGGTAATCTAGAACCCTCTTATGGTTTCATTGTTCTTTGTCATCAATCCTGTAATTATTTTGTAAGTATGAGGACATAAATATCCTAGCATTGTTTGTGATCTGGATTTCTGCATTTTCTGTGGAGTATGTTTTATACTATACGCTATTTATAATTATGGGTTTACGATTGCCTCTTGTTTATTTATTTTTTTGAAATGATGGATTAAAGTTTGATTACTATAATCTAATGATGGGACCCTTATTTAACTGTGAGGGTACCCATCAGGCGATCCTTGGCCCACTCAACCCCTTCGGTCTGTAGATGATTTTAGCATTGGTGCAAAGAGGAAAGACGACGTTTTCTCCCAGAACCGCAAGCTAAGTGTAGTCTTTATATTCATCTGCGTTACTTCTTTTGAAATAATTTTTCCCTAGTAATTATTGTACATTCCATCTTTGAATTTTATTTATTGCCCACTTAAAACTAATTAAATTCTTCTTGATTTCCTTACAGGTCTGCACACATTCGAAGTATATGGATTCTAGGAGAGCTTCCTATGCAAAAGGTACTCGGGTTTCATTTTACAACGCACTTAGAATATTGACCCAGGTTCTATCGAAAGAAACGGTTCTCTCCTAGAATACAGTTATCGTGGGAATTTATACAAAACTGACTAAATGTGTATCAAGTTTTTAAAGAAAGACATAGGGGGAAACCCATACTGAAATGATATTTCACTATTAGAGATTTATAAACGCGGTATTGCATAGAGTTGAAGACACATTTGAATATTTGTCCATCTCTGAGCATGTAATAATTTTAGGTATTTGAGTTACAATACTTTTACTTCTGCACTATTGAAATGAAACATGACTATAGCTATTTGCTCCAATCATGTGGATATATAGATCTTATATTCTTATTACTAATAGAATGTACAAGTGTCCTTTCAACCATAGGAATACCATGGTTAACTCTAAATAGTCTTTCCACTATGAATTTTTATAAATTAAAACAGAAAACTTCGTTTATGGTTTACTATGAAATAACTGAACCGTACATTATCATTTGCATAGTCTGAATAATGGATATTTTCTTGAATTTCTCATGTGTCCAAGCCTTGATAATATTGTTGTATGAATAAACTAGATGCTGAGTAGTTCTGAAATCCTATACAAGCAGCTTGTACACACACACACACACACATATATATTATTTATATATTCAAACTAAGTAATGTTTGGGCAATTGCACTGTTTGATACTCTTGACTAATTAATACAGTTTTGCATATTTATCTACAACAATATAGGCATATATTTATATTTAAATCTCAAGTTCACTTCCAGAACTTCATTTAGTATTTATATAGTCTAACTATTATCTCTTCAATTGATTAGCTATACATACATAATCCCATGTATGTGATGTTAGAAGTAATACAATACTGATTCCATTTAACTTACATGCATCTTCCAATATATTTACATAATTCAGTTCCATTCACATCTAAGATACACATAAAGTTTACTCAATGCATACAACTAAATTGTAAGGGTTTATCTTACAATTTATTCCATTCCACCAGTAATTTAATAAGCAGAACAATTCATCAAGAATTAAATAGATGTATTCTATCAACAATAATTCAAAATAGCATTCGATCAGAGAAAGAGTAGATGGACATATCTGAGCAAGTTTCCAAACAACAAATGGAATAGACAAGTTCCTTCCAACCTTAGAACAGAACAACCAATCTACTTGCTCCGTTCACCCCCTAGCCTGACCATGAATCCATGAGGGAAAATTCCAAAACTCCTCCTTAGCTATAGTCCTTCAGTTTTAAAAACTTATCCTTGCCTCACACTCAGAAAAAAGTTCTCATAGCAACAATTGATCTTATTTTCCCCAGCATACTAAGCAGTGTCCTACCTCCTCCCATATGCTATATATCCAAAAGCATTTGTGCCTAGGTCTTTTCCCCTTGGGAATTTTCGCAGCTTTACAAATCCCTGATTTTCAGGGGCTGCCAATGGCCAAATTCCTAATTTTCCATTTGTAACATTTAGCTCGGAGGTAGTTCCATCATGTTCCCCACGCATGGAGTCATGGTCAATTGATTTCAACCTGGTTGTTCCATTTGTCTATCAACAATAAATATAAAATTTTTGTTTTCTTAAAAGTGTCATAGTCAAAGAGTTGGTTGGGAAAATCAAATCTTTGTCCAACAGTCATAATTAATAAATTACAATTAAATAAATTCAAAATTCAGAATTGCCATAAATGGCAATAATTTTCCAATTTCAAATTTACCAAAAATGGAAATAAATTCCTAAGTATTTCCAGACTTAATAATAATTTACTTTTGGGGGATGTTACATGCACACTAGGTCTTTAGGAGGTGCATTTTACGTTCTGTTATTTATTGATGACTGCACGAGATACAGATGGGTTTATTTCCTTAGAAGAAAAAGTGATGTTTCTGAGTACTTTAAGGAATTCAGAAGCATGGTGGAAAAGCAAACAGTAAAATCCATCAAAATCCTTCGTTCAGATCAAGGGGGAGAGTATAAATCAGGGGACTTCATCAAATATTGCAAAAATTATGGAATAGTACAGTATTTTACAGTACCCCACACTCCACAACAAAATGGAGTGGCTGAAAGGAAAAATAAAACTCTGGTAGAGCGTCCACACAATATGATGAAAAGTAAGAATATCATAAATACATTTTGGGTTGAGGCCATAAATACTATAGTTTATTTAAATAATAGAAGTCCAATAAGGTGTCTTGATAATATTACTCCTTTCGAAGCCTTGTATGGTTCCAAACCTGCAGATTCATAATTTGAAAGTATTTGGGTGTAAGTATTTTGCACAATAGGAAGAAATTGGATGCTAAAGCCATTAAATGTATTTTCATAGGGTATTGTTCTAAATTCAAACCATACAAATTGTTTGATCCTTCTACTCACAAAGTATTTGCGAGTAGAGATGTACTTTTCCATGAGCAGGAAGCAGGAAACCATGATGACAACAATCATGAGGAGTGGCATAGAATTTTTGATGAAAGAGTTAAAGAAGAGAAGCAGCAACAACAATCATCACAGCAACAACCACAATTACAACAACAACCACCACAGCAGTAACCACAACCGCAGAGACAACAACAACAACAAGGACTCGGTGATATGGACACTTCAAGTAGTCACAGTTCACTTATAGGCGAAGACAAATATTCACAAAGTGGGGAGGAAGATAATCGGTTGAGAAGATATTAATGACATGTTCGACTCCTTGAGAGGTATAGAGACTATGCCCTAATGAGTAGCATTTCAAATGTTATATAACCCATGATTTTTAATGAAGCCAATAAACATGATAAATGGCTAAATGCAATGGAGGAAGAATATGAATCTATAATGAAAAACAATACTTGGGAATTGACTGAATTGCCTAAACATAAAAAACCCATTGGATGCAAATGGATATACAAACCCAAGTTTAAATCAGATAGTAGTATAGACAAATATAAGGCTAGATTGGTGGAAAAAGGGTATTCAGAAACAAAAGGTATTGATTATGCTGAAACATTTGCACTAGTAGCTAAATGGAATATTATCAGATTGTTAATTGTTTTAGCTACAAAGTACCATTGGAAGCTACACAAACTAGATGTTAAATCTGCATTTTTGAATGGTGAGTTAAAGGAGGAGGTTTACCTTACTAAACCTAAAGGGTTTGTGGAATATGCGCAAGAACACTTAGTGTGTAAGTTAAAGAAATAATTATATTGACTAAAACAGGCACCTAGGTCATGGTATGAGAAGATAGACTATTTCTTTCTTCAACAGGGTTTTATGAGGACCAAGAGTGATCCAAATATGTATACCAAATTTGATGAGCAGGGATATATAGTATTGATTTCCTTAGATGTTGATGATCTAATAATTATAAGAAATACGGGGAAATTAATTGATGAAATCAAGGAGCAATTGTCACAAGTTTTTGAAATGAAAGATCTTGGTGAGTTACATTACTCCCTATGTCTTGAATTTTGGAGAAATGCAGGCCAAAATTTTGTTTGTTAGAGTAAGTATTTCAGAGAAGTACTTAAGATATTTAAAATGGATCAGTTTAAATCTTCTATTGTTCCCATGCAACATAATGCGAAACTTTCTTGTGATGATGGTTCGAAGGAGGTGAATGGCACTATGTATAGACACATGGTGGGTAGTTTGAATTATATTACCACGACCAAACCTAATATTGCATATTTTGTGAGTGTGTTAAGTCGGTTTATGGAGAAACCTCAAGAAATCCATTGGAATGAAGCAAAGGAGGTACTCAGGTATCTAAAAGGAACACTTGATTATGGTATTAAATATACTGATGCATCTGATATTGAGTTGATAGGTTACTCAGATTATGATTGGGCTGGCAATCTCGATGATCGAATATCAACCACTGGATATGCGTTTGACATTGGATTTGAGATTGTTTCATGGAGCAGTAAAAACAACCTATTGTATCTTTGTCTTCTACTGAAGTAGAATATAAAGCCTTGTGTGCAACAACTTGTGAAGTTGTTTGGTTGAGAAGACTTCTTCAAGATGTTGGAGAAGAAAAAAAGGAACCTACAATGATCAAATGTGATAATCAAAGTTCAATCAAGCTGGTGAATAATACTATTTATAATGCAAGGACAAAGATTGTTGATGCTCAGTTTCATTTTGTTAGAGAAAAGTTGCAGTCCAATGAAATAACTCTTATGTATTGTAATACTTGTAAAAATACTGCTGATATTTTCACTAAGCCTCTTGAAAAGATTAAGTTTGAGCTATTTGGGGAGATGTTAGGTGTAGAATTCAATCCATTCTCCATTAAGGGGGAGACTTGGAAATAATGGAGCATGATTTAGTTTTGTAGACAAACTCTAGTAATGTTTAATGTAGATCCTATTTTTCCTTTGTTTGTTGTAACTGCCTATTCCTATATTATGATGTAATGATCGATTGTGAGTGTAGTCTCACTAGTGTGGTTTCTCCTAATTCTAAGTACAACGAGAAATCTCATTAAAGAATTGTAAAATCATTGTTGCAATAACGCTATAGTGTCACCATTATTGTATGCATAAGAAATATCTTTTAGAAATGAATAGAGTGACTCATCGGTTTACATTATAGATTGTGAGTGTAGTCTCACTAGTGTGGTTTCTCCTAATTCTAAGTACAACGAGAAATATCATTAAAGAATTGTAAAATCATTGTTGCGATAACGCTATAGTGTCACCATTATTGTATGCATAAGAAATATCGTTTATAAATGAATATAGTGACTCATCGGTTTACATTCTTCTATTTGGGTGGGTGTGGCCACTTTTTTCCAAATAAATCCAGCTAGAAACTGCAACAATAGAGATGGTATCCTTAGGATCAAAGAAACATGCCTTATGCAAAGAGAAGGAATATTTGATTCAAGCAAGAGAATGGTTAAGCCAGCAAAATCTAGATCTAAATATGAAATTGAAAGAGTCATTAGAACAAAGGAGCAACAGAATTATCAAAGGATACTGTCAACTGGAATTGATGCAAAATGATTTAATTGAAACAATATAGAATTCATTTACCAACTTTACTACCACCAGTAACATAGGTGCTTGACCCTAAACCATAAATTAATGTTGTGGTTGACTAAAAAACATTAAGTAGTAGATTTAGACTTTATTGCAGCTAGTAACATAGGTGATTGACCCTAAACCTTCAATAAATGTAGTGGTTGATTAAAAACATTAAGTAGTAAATTTAGTGGTTGAGAAATGCTAGTTGGCGATGATGATAAACAAACCTCGGATGGAGGGAAATTGGTTGTGAATGCTAGAGATGTGTTGTATGCATGAGGCATGGAAAAAATTACATACATGAGGAAAAGTGGTAGCGTCGGTGGGACAAGTGTGTACTCACTAGGCCCATTACTTGGAGTTCTCCATTTCCTCTATTAATCCCTACCAATTTTAGGCTCCTCTCCAAAAATAGTCAACATTGTATTAAATTACATCCCATCATTTTAAATTTAAATGCAATTTTTTCCTTAAGCATATTAAATCTGTTAAGTCTCCCTGTGAAGGAGCTAATCCTTTTATTGTTGGTTCTTGAATAGAGTTATGTGTCCAAAAAACCTAAACATTGAGTGCTACAGTAATAAAGCTTCATTGTTATTATTATCATTTTCATGAATCTAGTAAGTGTACCCATTGAGTAGACCAAGCGTATAGAACCTAAATGGAATAAACACAAAGCTATGTATGTACAACGCTATCCACCCCACCTGATGCTTAGCTTTATGGGTCATATATAGGTCTCATCAACCTAATTTTATAGTGAACTTAGTGTAGATCCCCAAGTTCAATTTCACCAAAAACTCTCATCTCCTCTAGAAGTTAGATGTGTAAATGGATGTAAGGATTCCCAACAGGTTAGTCCTTCAAACAAGGGCTTCCATGTAGCTTAGTCCCTTCTGGCGAAGTTTAAAAACATATAAAAAGTTTAGTCTCAGATAAATTTAAATTGCAACTGGTATTGCCATTGTTTCACTTGCAAAATCAATTCTCAATTCATTAAATTTGCTACTGAAACTACTCGGTATCTGGCAATGCTACCTCTTTTCGAAATCCTAAGGCAAAGTGGAAGACTCACAAGTCTCAACATCAATGGAATCATAAGCATCATTGGGCCTATACCTATGATCGTAGTTAGTTTTGCAAGACTCGTAAGTCGTTGATGTATGGAAATTCTATGATTAAGGGGAAGGTTGCCTGTAATCTAAAGAAAGACATTGCAATTTAATGGATAAATCAATTCCCCTTTAACGAAGACTTTGTTGATGAAAATGAAAAGATATTGTGATCTAATTTTGACATAAATATTTTTAAGCTTGGAATAGTTTTTTATTTTGGAATAAATTAGTTTTTTATTTTGGATTAAATTTTGTAGACATTTTTTTATATCAATTACTTTTTTTCAAAAATAATCAATCGCTTCATTGTATAACGCATTTAAATTTAATATAAGTTCCTTACATTGATTTAGGTGCCACATTTTCACACTTCATAATATAACACATTTACATTTAATATAATAAAAATTCCTTACATTGGTTTAGGTGTTTTACATGAGAACATGTGATGACTAACACGACAAGCAACACGCTATCACTATACCTAATAGAAATGATACCTAGGAATGCATGACAAACCAACCATTCCAACATTGAGTGGTTACCTTTGACGAGTGTTATCACACATTTTGAAGCAATGCATGTCTTTAACTCATGGAAAATAGCATGCTTTCAACACTTGCTACAATGGTGCCTTTTTAATCAGACATCTGGTAGTTGGTATGAGTGCAAAACAAGTATCTGTATAAAGATAAAATAAATTTGGAACGACCAGAATTGTGAAACCGCTTGTCCAATAACTCCAACGAAGGGGCATATTCTTCCTCTGTTGCATACGCATCACAGTGTTTCCCCTCACCTGAAATCTAAAATATGGTATTGAGGCTGCTCCACTATCATGTGAAATGTTATTTGGTATCGTTCTATGAGATAAACTGGATTTTTTCAACATGAACATGAACCATTTTGGCACACATAAGTCATTCTTACCATTGTTACTCGTGAAACATGAACCATTTTTGCATATGTTAGTCATTTTTATAGATTCTACTTAAATAGCTTGAACGACAATTAGGTTACAGTTACAGGGGTGGTTCCTTCAAGGAGGAACAGAGAAATCAACTCGATAAAAACAAATATTCGACTAAAAATGTTAATCCCCTGTTGTATAGATTTTTATTTTGGGTCTCTCTTATCATCGGGGTGAATGCATGATTGTCGAGTCTAATCAGATCTGTAGATTAAAATCTTTTTGAAATTTATGGGTATCGATATTGAATCCCTTTATAGTCACGAAAGGAAAAATACAATACAGTTCGGTGATGTGATCTGTGTATACACATTTGTCTATATTTCTTGTGAAGGGCCTTGTGAATATGTCTTATGCTTATCTCTTCAAGTACACAATTATAGGCGGTCACGATTGGATGTCCATATGGAATTTCATGTATTTTCTATACGGAATTTTATGTATTTTCTGCATGTTTCTGTTCAATTTTAGTCCTTTGATGCTTAAGGTAGACAATTGAAATTTTTGCACCGAAGATGTAGATAACCCATCTGAAATATCATAATTTTTGTGGGGTTTCTATATGTGTGTTTTTATGAAGAGTACCATGGGAATGACTGATATGGGACTACACAATTTTAATGGTTTTCAGTTTTTTTGTTATCTCATAAACTTTCTTCAAGAGAGAAACCACAATTATGTTAAACTGATGGAATCTCATTAAAGAGTAATTGATGGAAAAATTTCAAGATTTGTACCGGCCTTGGAGGTAATTGAAAGACTATAGAAATGGAGAAGAGGATCATCAGAGATAAAAATGGATTAGAAGCCTCCTTCCATCACCAGAATGGAAATTCTCTTAAGTCTTTCTATAATGCCCCCCTCCAATCTAGGACTCATTATCCTACACAACTCTCGTAGGCTACAGTGAACAAAGAAAAATGAGAGTCAAAGTATCAAACCCTAAAGAAATATTAAATAATATAAATAATTATATTTTAATCAATTAGTCAAGGAGGAAGATCTAGAAGAATCAGAGAGAATAATAAATAGAAAGGAAGCCTACCTCTTTGGACATTATACTTTTATATGTATTGAGTGCTCTTGTAGTCAGCATTTTCATTAGGGTTTTGGGAAAAAACATTTCAATGCAGGTTTAGTTTTGGTGGTGCAATACCCACCCTAGCTAGACAAATGAGAGTTCATTTGGATTTATTGTCTTGTGGTATTTTTTGAAGATCTTGAATTATAGTGGAGAAGAGTAGTGGGAGGCTTGGGGAGCCTCGGTTGCTATGTTGGCATCATACTAGGTTTCCTTGTGTGTTTTGTAGCATATTATGTAGCTGCCTAGCGGCCAATAGTTTATATCCCTAGTCTTTTTTTGCAGTTCTTTTTACAACCACTAGATATATTTGTATTGTTGTTTCCATTCATAATAATATGTCGTATTATTTTTCTCTATTTATGTGGTCTTTCCATGTGTTTGATAATATTCCTCATTGAGCAAATTATTGTAAGGGTTTAATATCATTTTCACATAGGAAGAATTAATAATTTGGGTCAAGGATATTATAGTGGTAGCAGAGTTGGCTATATTTCCATCATGTGATTGCATCAAAGCATTTTGCTTAGCTAGAGAAGGAAAAAAAATTGGGGTCTTTTTGCTTAAATTATTTTTGGAGAAAAAGGGGGCCGAAAATTTTAGAGCATAATTTTCCAAAACAAATTGGGTATTTGAATTCCTCTCTAAAAAATACCCAATTAAAAAAAAAAATCAGCCAAAACGAACTTTGAGAACTAAAGTTATCAACATTTTAATTTCGACAGTTTTCAAGGTTTTTCTAGAAAAAGTCCAATTTACAGTGAGGGGAAATTGTGGGAAGGAAGTCAGATTGTGTGCATACAGTGGTATCAATGTTGATTCTGCCAGTCTTTAATTCTGAGGAATAAGGGGGGTGGAGTACAACCCTTTAACAAATCATTGGAGAGGAAGTCAAAAGAAATCCCATCAGAATCAGAACCAAAAGGAAGCATGAGAAATGAGGGTGAAGACAAAGTCCAACAATTGTTGGAATATATAGTTGCATCAGAATCTATAGTTGCATGACAAATTCAAATGAACACTAGCCAACAAAAGACAATACATCTCCTGACACAGCTCATTCAAATCCAAGGAGGCTACAATGGGAATCAAACAGAGGGCAATCATCAAAATAGTAGGGCCTATAGGGAGAATAACAACACTCATATTCCAATATAGATAGGTTCATTTACGGGTAGTAGTAAAATACCAAGGACATCATTACCGCAATTTATTAAGGAGTAGTATATAGAAGTTCTAGAACAACAGGACCAAGATAGTGATCCCCTTAAGGGTTACGAAGAGTACCTAGCCACACTAAAAGGTTTCCACGAAGAATTTTCTTTACAAGACTATTACAATGCTAAATATAGGACAAAACCAAGGGAATGAAACAAAATAGTTTAGTACCAACAAAACTATGATCTTATGTGCAGGGTGAGAAGGTTAAATATTCCTTATTTCGATGGATCAACTAAGAGTTCAGTTAATGCTTGGGTGCAGAAGATGGACACTTACGTCCAGCTCAACCCAATGACCAAGGCAAAGCAAATCAAGATTTCCACCTTACATTTGGATGGGGAGGCTCATGAATGATGACATCATGGGTTGGTCACCCTTGGACATGCTAACATTACATCATATGTAGAATTCACCTAGAGGGTGATGGACAGGTTCAAAAGGAAGGATCCTAAAATTCATTTAAGGGAGTTGGCCTAGTTGAGACATACATGTACACCGTAGAGTTCCAGAGTTTGGTTTTCAAGGAAACTAATATCTCATAAAAAAGTTTAGTGATGATATTTACAGAGGGGATAACTAAACCATTCAAGGGTTTGGTTAAGGAGTTTAGGCCACCCACATTATAGGATTCCATTAAAAAAACTCAATATATGGTAGACACAATGGCCATAAAGGCCCCAATAAAAACTTTTGTTTCTTAGAAGGGCCACACAACAAAGTTTCCCTAGAAAACATGGACAGGGAAACACAATTTAGATGAAGACACTCAGAGAGATCTTAGAAGAAATAAAGTATGCTTTAGTTGAAAGGACCCATGGGAACTAGGTGAACAATGTATGGGCAAGGGAAAGTTCCATTAAATTGAAGTATTATCTAATGAAGAAGATGAAGGTGAGGAGGAGAACCCACACAGTCCAAATGAGGGTCAGAATAGTGGTGAGGCACCACACCTTGAAATTCCATAACATGCACCATTACAAGAAGGGGTCAAGAAGGTGACCATATCCAAATTTTTCGAAGTCCCGAGGTACTATACCTTTTGAATCAGGGGAATTATGAAGGGAAAAGAGTTACAAGTTTGATTGATCGAGGGGCTCCATAATTTCATAGATTCAACATCGGTTTCCAGGAGACAAATTCCCACAGAGGAATTTGAGGATTTTGAAGTAGCAATGGAATATGGGTACAAAATGAAATGTAACTGGAGGATTAGAGGGTTGGATGTGACATTGGTAAACTACATGTTGACTGATGACTTTTATGTGGTGGAACTAGCAGACACCAATGTAGTATTCAGAGTACAATGGCTATATTCCCTTGGATACTTCAAAATGAATTATCAGGAGATGAGGATGGAATTCATAGACGCTAGGGGTCAATGGGTTATATTTACGAGTATTCCATCAAGAGCACCCAAGTTTGTATCCAACATATGCCTGGAGGATCTTTTTAGACACAAATATGTGGCATACACAACGAAATTGTTTTTCAGAGTGCATAAGCCATCCCAAGATCATCAACATTACCATGCAGACATACAAGAGTTACTGGGTAAGCTTGATAAGGTATTCGGGACACTATAACAGGAATACCTCTAGACCGAGGATTCAACCATCTCATTGATTTAGAGGAAGGGGCCAAGCCAATGATTACTACACCATACACGCACCCAAAGAAGTTCAAGGATGAGATAGAAAATGACATACAGGAACTGTTGGAGATGGGATACATCTGGCCTAGCTTTAGTCCATTTGCTTCTTTAGTAGTATTTGTGAAGAAGAAGGATGGCACGTGGAGAATGTGCATTGACGATGAGGCTCTAAACAAGAATATTATTAAGAACATATACGCAATACCAAGGATTGACGAACTAATAGAAGAGATACATGGAGCCGTATTTTTTTCGAAGATTAATATTTGATCAAGATACCACCAGATCAAGGTTAGAGAGGAGGACATCAAAAAAAAAAACATTTATGATGTCACTATGGTCACTGTGAGTTTCTGGTCATGCCCTTTGGGTTGACTAACACACTAGCTACCTTCGAGTCATGTATGAACTATATCTTCAAGAAAAAATTGAGAAGGTTCATATTGGTGTTCTTTGATGATATTCTAATCTACAGTAACACGTAGAGGGAACATTTGGGGAATGTGAATGAGGTTCTCACCATTATGGAAGAAACAATCGCTTTTTTCCAAGGAGGCAAAGGGTGAATTTTGATCGATGGAGATCCTATATTTAGGACACATAATAGGTGTTGAGGGAGTGAAGGTGCATCAAGAAAATATTTAGGTGATCTTAGATTGGCCTACCCCTAGGTCGATCACAGAGTTGCGAGGATTCTTTTGGATACACAACTATTATAGAAGATTTGTGAAAGGATTTTCACAACTTGGGGCACCGCTAACAAATATGACAAAAAATGGAGCATTTAGGTGGACAAAGGAATCATAAGCAACATTTGATCGAATGAAGAAGGTAATGAGCACTTTCTCGGTACTATGTTAGAAAAACAGGATCGTGATGCAATAAAATAAAAAAAAATGCGGAAATAAAACACAGGAGATACAAAATACACTAGAGACACAAATATACGTGGTTCACCTAGTGTGGGATATGTCCACCAGAAAAATTTCCAGGTCCTTCCTTTTTATTATCCAGCAAATGAAGGGATACAACCTACAACACACCCGCTGTAACTTCCTCTTCTTTCTCTCATAGTCTCCTCTCTCATAATATAATATTTGTAATCATGTATAGCCACAAAATACATTTCCCTCATAAAAGAGAGTTGCCTTCTAGGCAAAAAAACCCTAACATAAATTCTACCATTAGATTTGTGACCTTATAATGAGTGGTCCAGATTTACTATGAAATTACAATATACATTTACAAGGAATATTTTCCTTTGAGGAATTCACCCCTTAACCCTCATTGGGAAATGTTGTCCCCTAAACCCCTAGCAAGGGTTTGCTTTCCCTGGACCCCCCCATCCAGGAGATAAGCCACCCGGACCTCGTAGGGAGGAAAAATACCCCTGCAACCCCCTTGCGTAGAGGAGTGTAGGTTATTCCAGGGTGTATAATATTCATGGGGTATAAACAAGGTTGAAAAAAAATACCTATGAATCAAGAAGATAATCATGCTCCACAATCAATAATCTCCCACTTGGAGACTGATCTCAACAACTCCACCGGTGTTGTATATATTGGACTATGATCCTTATTGGACCTGGAAAATTTCTCATGTTAACCTTCATTCTTGAAGACCAAATGAAACTGAGGAGGAACTCAATTTCTCCCTCATTACTCCCTTTGTTAACATGTCTACGGGATTTTGGCTAGTGTGTATCTTTTCCAACTTCAAATGCCCATATTCCAAGAAGGATCATATGAAATGGTACATGAGTTGTATATTCTTAGTTTTCAAATGGAAGACTGATTTATTTTCAAGATGAATGACATTCTTGATGTCGCAGTACAACCTGTTATTCTCTTGATTCTTTCCCAATTCCTCCATAAACCTCTATAACCAAATCATCTCTTTACTAGCCTCTGCAACAGCAACATACTCTCCCTCTGTTGCTGAAAGTGAAACAACCTTTTGCAGTTTCGAAATCCAAATTACTGTTGTTCCACCTACATTAAAAACATATCCTGTGGTGCTCCTCCTACTATCTTTATCACCTTCCATGTTAGAATCAACATATCTTTGTAGAAAAATGTTTCAACCTCCAAAACATAATGCATGAGTAGAAGTATCTTTCAAATACGTGAGAATCCAATTTACTGTATCCCAATGTTATTTACCTGTATTTTTCATATACCTACTCACTGCTCCCACCGCATGTGCATTATCTGGTCTTGTGAAAACCATCGTATACATCAAGCTGCCAACTACTAATGAATAAGGGACCCTCGACATGTATTTTATCTCCTCCTGTTTCTTGGGACACATTTATTTGGTTAATTTGAAATGGCTAGACAAAGGTGTAAGAATTGCTTTTTCATTATGCATTCTAAACCTCTCCAACAACTTCTCTATGTACTCACCCTCAGACAATGTCAAATTGTGATTTTTCATATCTCTTGTTATTCTCGTACCAAGGATTTTGTTTGCGGCACCCAAATCCTTCATTGCAAATGAATTATCTAATTGATTTTTTAGCACATTTATATCCTGCATATTAGACCCTACAATAACCATGTCATCTACATACAATAGAAAGATAATATAGCTTCCATTTTCTAGCTTTTTAACATAAACAGAGTGATCATAATTACATCTACTATAACCTTGTTCTGTCATAAACCTGTCAAAATTCAAATACCACTTCCTTGGAGCTCGCTTTAGGCCATAACAACTCTTCTTCAACCTGCATACCAAATTTTCCTTCCCTTTGACCTCATACCCCTGTGGTTGTTGCATATAAATCTCTTCCTCCAAATCCCCATGGAGAAAAGTTGTTTTTACATCTAACTATTCAAGATGTAAATATTCTACTTCCACAAGACTTAAAATAGTCCTAATTGAAGTCACTTTAACAACATGAGAAAATATTTCATCAAAATATATTCCTTTCTTTTGTGCAAACCCCTTTACAACAAGTCTATCCTTGTAGGAATATTCATACTTAGTCTTAGTGGGAATTTTATACTCATCGTCAATATCTATTTTAAGAAAAAATTGTACTATAAATATATGTTCCTATGCAATACAAAATTATCAGAGTTTAGTGTGAAATTTCTCATGTTTTTTTACAGTTTATGTGTACACTTTGAAAAGGAAACATTAGATGCATGTGAGAAATCTCGTCCATGAGTTCCATTCAGTGCTTCGACTCCATTTCATTGAGCCACAATCTCTCCTCTATTTCATTGAGCCAGAAGCTCTTGCTGCACCGCCACACTCTCTATCGGGTAAGAAAATATTTAAACTGGTTGTTGTTCAAAATATCTCCACCTCCTTGGGGAAAAATGAATGCTTAGAAATAGTATTGTCATGAAGAAAAATCCTTTGAAGGCATATGGGAGAAGATCTGATCAAATATAAAGTACATAAGAAGGAGAAAAATGAAGATTTAATTGCAGAAGAGGTGATTAAATCTTAGGTAATGAAGGAGGAAAATGAAGATAAACGACAACAAGCACCTACATGCAATCTTCCCTTGACACAATAGGAACCTCGAGTACAAGGATACCTCAACCTTGACTGCAGGGAGACCTTAGGAGGGTATCCAAGAGTCAGAGGTTCATAGAGGCAACAACATGGGGCAATGAAAATATGATATTTCCTAGCAGTGGAATAAAATAATACATAACTATCTCCACTCCCGATAACTTTGTCATCGACCTCGCAATAACACCTTAAACTCCATAGCGAATAGAAATGGAGAGAAATAAGATTATATTTTTCAATTAATTAGAAAAACCATAATTATAAGATATAAATTAGGATAAAATGGGAATTATGGGAAGTCAACCAGTAACTAATAACATTCAAACGACGAACTCATCGCTATATTCCCTGCACTACCCTCGACAAGGACTAATAAGGATAATACGTTGGATGTTTTCTTTTATCCTTCAATATTTAGAATTTAGTGAATAAAAAGTTTAAAATGTTAAGGCTCAGAATCAATTAAACTCTTAAAAGCATTGTTTCACAATGAGTGAGGTTTGTATCATGGTAAAACTTTTCATATGTTTGAAGTTTCTACCAAATTATTTTTAAATTTGTGGTGAGAAAGAAGGTTCATTTTCTACAAGATGAATTTATTCCTATGAATATGTATCTGATAAGAGTTGGAATTTGTCTGTGTTTCTACATGTCAAACTAGTTTTGTTTTTTTCATATTACCCTTCACATAATGTTTTCCTTAAAAATCTATCATTCAACAATTATGTTTTAATATAAAGTTTACTTTTTATAATGAAATTTTGTTTATTAAATACACATTCATTATCACATTTAGTTTATTAATATATATCAATTTAAAAAAACATTTTTTTGTTTTCACTGTCACTTTCATAGTCATAAATTTGTCAAGCTTCTCATAATATTCATTGTTTGTTCGTCTCATAATATTCATTGTTTGTTCACTTTCATAGTCAGATAAATTTGTCAAGTTTCTCCTAGTATTCATTGTTTGTTATTTTATCAGAGCATTTCATGCACAAAGAGAAACTAAAAAACCTTTCAAGGATTGCTCGATTCAACCATAAAAGCATGGAACATGAGAAAAGTATCATCATCCGAACTTAAAAGATAAAAAAATGAGGAGGACTTATGATATCATGGATAGTAAGCCCTCAATACGTATAAAGTGATCATATTTCTTATATAGAAATATTAGGCTAACTATTTCTGACAATCCCATCATGGATGCATTGACTATTTGTTTTTGTAATTTATATCTATTTTTATATTAATATGTACAAGAAAAATACAACGAGTGTTATCTGCAAGTGGTCCATTGGGACAACGTGCAAATTTCAAGAAAATATGATATTAATTTTGGACTATAAATGTATTTCTAAGGAAATTCACTTACTAAGTGTAAACTAGATGTCAAATACCTGGTAGGTTCTCTACTTAAAAGAGATGATATTAACAAGATAAAATAATGCAAAAGCCTAAACAAATAGGAGCTTAATATTATGAGCCTTCCTCTACATTTATGAAGAGAGTAAGTGTAAACTAGATGTCAAATACCTGGTAGGTTCTCTACTTAAAAGAGATGATATTAACAAGATAAAATAATGCAAAAGCCTAAACAAATAGGAGCTTAATATTATGAGCCTTCCTCTACATTTATGAAGAGTAGGGAGGTGTCTTCCTCTTACAAGGAAGAATTTGTGTCTAAATAGTGTTTCATATAAACCACTCGCTTCATTTTATCCTCACATTTCCATATCCTTGCTTGATTAGTGTTGGAAACCTAAGTTTCCACCTCCACATCGTAGACTTTATCACTACAAGCTTTTGAAATCTACATAACAAAGATCAAATCGTTACACTTTCTATCAAGTTCACTTATCATCATGTATCTTTTGTGAATATTGTATACATCATTTAAAAAATTTAGAACTTTAACTACCTTTTCTTTCAAATGAAAATGGAACTAGCCCCTTGACTTCCTAATATAGCTCTATCATTTAAGTATATTCAGAATCTTTATTCCTAGAGTGACGAGGATCATAGATCCATGCTTTCAGGTTTGCATCAATACTAGCACTTAAAGTTTGTTCCCACTTATTCCTTAACTATTCCTATATGATTTTCACCTCAGATTTAATCTATGTCGATAATTGAGAAGGATAGACCTCTGCAACCACCTTTGCAAGGTTTATCTTCTTACTTCATCAGACTCCCCTTCTTCCAAACTATTAGCTTGCTTGCAGTTACATGGTCTCCCTCTACAAGCTATCTCATAATTTTTCATGGCTAAGGGACTAATCATTGTCCAAGGAAGAACAAACACAATGTCAAAGCCACAACCACCAAACCCATAGTGCCAATGGGACAAACACAGAACCAAACCACAACAAAAAAATAGCTAAAGTTGTTCACAAAGCTAAAATTATAAACACTATGAGCACCACAAACTAGAAGGATATCCCTATAATAAAGTGACCATGCTAACCATCCAAAGACCAACAATAGCACAAAGTTAAAGCTTAACACAAACTTCTGCTACGCCGTAATTCTGCTCATTTCCCGTGTGTATGGAAACCTTGAGCACTTGCTTCCTTCTATCATGACCATGGTAAATTTCTATACTAGCCACCTTCAATTCTAAATGCTTGAGTTAATGAGAGAGAATAGGGAAGGTCTCATTGATACTACCCACATCCCTTCGAGCATTTCACTTTGTACTTTCAACCAGATTTTCTTGTGTTGATATATGCTACATGGAAGACCCTTGGTACCTCACATCAACCTCCTTACATTTATAACATCCCATCGTGGGTGCATTGATTATTACTATCATCACATTTTTTCTATTTTTTTATTACTTCCCTTTATTTTGTAAACAAAGAAACTAAATACACATAAAAAATTATCACAAAACAAAAAGACATAAATGTTGGATCAAAACTATTTTGAAACCAACCATTTTCGTTTAATAGGAAATCCACATCTTTGTAATTAGATTAATGATTAATAACAAGAAAGTCCTTAAAAATAAAAATGTAAGCCAACCCAAAAAAAATTAAAAATTAAAATCTTATAAGAAAAGGTCTAGGAAAAGTTTAAATATATTCATATTAACTTAACAATATTCATCTTCATAGATCCATCTTAAGTGGGATTTATCAAGCACCCAAAGAGATATGATCCATCTTAAGGTGCAAACATTTAACCTTACCTTAAGTTTTGTACTTAAAAGAAGGTTTTCACACCAAAAGATATGATCCCTCTAAGTTCTTGATAAATCCGAGGTTAGGATAAATTTATGCTGATTTAATACATTAATATTAAAGTATTAACAATATTAAATGTATTTTTTTATATATAATATATTAGTATTATATATATATATATATATATATATATATATATATATATATTATTTTTTGTAATTTATTATTATTATTTTAATGGGTTATGTTACATGAACATCTCTCTCATATTGAGTTGTAAAGCACTTCTTCGTCCAATAAAGGATTTCAATGTGACTTGTTAGATTCAAATCATCATGCCTTGTCCACTTGATATCGGATTTATAAATCAATTATAATATTTGAAATAAAATAATATGTTAATAAATAACATAATTTTTTCATAAACAAATAATTACAAATTAAATAATATAATAATAATAATCTATTTTTAAGATCACTCAAGCTAAACACTAGCTACAGTAGACATACCCTACTCCTAGATTTGAACCTATAATATCTAAAAAAAAAATTGCTTTCAAATCTTACAATTTTCAAATTCTTTACACCTCAAAATAAATATAAAAACTCAACAACAATTTTAGAGAACAATTATATATATTCATATAAACAACACTAAATTTCATAAAAATTCATAACCATCAACAAATCTACAAGTGCAATTCATAACTATCCACGCAACAATTGCGATTCATAACCATCAAGAGAACTACATGAACATTTCTTAAACAAACAAATTGAAAACTGAATCTTTCTTAGACAACAAAACTATTTATCGCAAATATATTAATAACCAACCAACACTTCGTTTTCAATTTAAAATTTAAAAAACTATTTCTATTAGAACACTCCATTAACATTCACCATAAAATCCTCTAGCTTTAACCTTGCAAATATATTAATAACCAACCACCAAAATATTAATAACCAACCACAAGTTCGTTTTCAATTTAAAAAACTATTTCTATTAGAACACTCCATTAACATTCACCATAAAATCCTATAGCTTTAACTAAGGCCAGTACGAAAGTAGACATGAATGTATACATCTTATGATTATGACTTCAACCAAACCATCTCGAAAAATGGAACGAAATTGGAAATCAATAAGTTGACCTTATTCATTTATTTATTAAAAAAGTAGAGAGAAGTATGTACGTTGCATATTCACTTAATGAAATGTACAAATTATTATTTTTTATTAAATATTTAAGGGAAATGAAATGTACAAACTATCCTTTTAAAAATATTTAAGGCAAATTGTTTGATTTTAATATATTTTTTTAGAAGTGCATGCAAGGGTGTATCTCTTAATTTGACCATTTTAAAGGTTAAAGGATGATGATCCTATGTCTTTCTTCTTGACAAGAAGCTTAATTCTTGTTTTCATACTTATGCAGGTAAAGTTTAAAGATGATCATGAGATGTTCTATATTTTTTTGAGATTGAGATAGATTAGGGCATTGGTAATTACTTATTTCTTTGGTTCTTTTTATTAGTATAGATATATGAATTTGTTTTTTCCATTTGATTTTTAGTATTTACTTGAGGTTTTTTTTATTTGTTTTTTAGGTTGTTTTTTGGTTTTTTATTTCTTGGTGGGTTTTTGGGTTAAAGATTCTTTCTTTCCCTTGGATCAATCTGAAAATTAATGTTTGAATTAGTATACTTGGGTTAGCTAGAAATGCTTTCTTAAGAATCCAAATGCCTTAATAATTGTTTTGGATGTGCAAAAGGGTTGACAATATCAAAATTGATGGTCCTCCTTTATGGGATCTCTATAACACGCCATCCATGGGCCATAACTATTTCTGATGAAAAACCCACAAATTGGCTCAAGACTGGCTTCTATGAATAGTAATGAAATCAACTTTTTATACTTACCTTGAGATATAAGGACGCATAGGGCCAACAATGTGATATATGAATTTTCCTCTATTGTAATAATTTAAAGAGTATTTCTAGTATTTTTTTTTTATTAATCCTATTTAATGTTCACTATTAGTCTTATTTAATGCTAATTAGTTTAGATTATTTTATGTTTTAAAATATTAATATTGTATTTTAAAGAAGATTTGTAGTAATTTATGTATTAGTCCTATTTAAGATTCATAAGTTTAGATTATATTATGTTCAATTTAAAAAGGATTTATAGTGGTTTTTGTATTACTCTTATTTAATGTTCATTAGTTTAGATGATTTTATAGTTTTTCTATTAATTCTATTTAATGTTTATTAATTAGATTATTTTGTGTTTTAAAATATTAATATTGTATTTTAAAAAGAACTTCAAGTTATTTTAATCATATTTAAGATTCATAAGTTTAAATTATTTTATATTGAAAATTAACCTTTTAATTATTATTATATATGATAAAATTTATTGAATAATACTATTAAAAATAAATTGTAAATATACACCTTACAACAAAGTAAATATTATATAAATTAGGATATCTATTATCTAATATAAAATAGGTTAACAAATATATACCAATCATATACAATTTAAATTACTTTAGTGTAGAGTATATAACTGTATCTTCTAAAATTAAGAATACACCACTTGTAAAATGTAAAATATGTCAACATTAATTGATTTAATGTGATATGTCTTTAAAAGTTGAAAATACACTTTTTTTCAAAAGAAAATTTGCTCTTATATATTATATATATATATAAAGTTTCTTTGCACCAGAATACTTCGTCATAGTGATTACACACAGCCTAAAAACTAGAATTCAGATTATGATTACAGTAAGCCTTGGATGAACAATGGAGTATCAACAAAACATTGCAACTCCACTCACACAATGACACGAGCAGACCTATCTACAGTTTAGACTTCAAATTCTACCAGTATAGTACAAAAGTCCAAGCCATACAACACTCCTGAGATTCAAGTACCAACATAAATATTAAAACTACATAGCAGTTGTAATGTCCCCAAGGTCGAGCCCTATTGTAAAGCTTGCATTATGAATCGTAATTATGTTTTATAGGCTGGTGAGCCAAGTTTATATAAGCTGGTGGGATTATGTGATTATTAGGCCAAAGAGCCTAAGTGTTGAAGGTCAAGAGCCTGATTTTTGTACATGTAATTATGCACAGTATTAATACAGAACATCTCTGCGTGTGGACCGACCACGATGAATGAGTGATGGGGGACTAAGCATCCACAAAGCCTGGGTAAGGGATTTGGGGCTGAGAGGTTGGAAGAGGGGCTAAGCTGAGGGGGCTCAAACCCTTGAGAATAATATTAAATTATTCTATTCCAAAGCTATGTTAAATGTGATGTTTTATCCTAAGTTCTTTCGAAGGACCAATGACTTCCAAATGGGAAGGAACGAGCTTCATGGGTGACATGTGTCAACCCAAGCGCATGGAGTTAAAACTGTTGAGTTGAGCCGTGACGGGGGTTCCTCCTCCATTCTACCGTCGAATGTCTGAACCGTGAATCCCGTCTGACCTCTACAAGCATACCCTCACACAACTCTAAAACCCAAAGGCCTGTGTTGATTTATGGAGGAGCCGGTACACCCTCTGTCAAAACCATCGAGTCTATGTTCGACCTCTGCATGGATTTCTTATCACGGATCCCCAAAACCCAGAACCGTGATTTTGTTCTGTATGCCTGGTTGGGGAAAACCGAATGTCCTGTAATTCCTAATGCATGGTTGGGCTGAAGCGTTTGTCTGTCACCTGTTTTGGGAAACCATGTCTATTGACCCAGCTAATTGTGGTGGCCACAAAGTTCTTGACTGGGTGTGGTTATTGTTGTTGTACGTTCGTTGTTGAGCCTTGTGGTGGTTTTCTAATTGTACTAGAACCAAGATTAAGGAAACCGGTTGTATGACCTGTGTGTAACCTCTCTCCAGGTGAGGGAGGTGATTGTTGTTGAAGAGGCAGGTTTTACCAAGCCTGTGAGTGACTCTCTCCAAGTGAGAGAGTGCGCAGAGGAAGGAGAGAGCTCCTGGAAGGAACCCTGTAGCTACCACAGAGCTCGAAGATTTTCAGTCCGGTCTGTTGCTGAAGCCCAAGGCAGGGGAGGTTAGCAGCCGAAGGACTGTCTAGGTGACAGAGAAGGTGTATACTCCTGGGGTGGGACAGGCATGTGGGGAAGGAGAGTTTGTTGGAAGTGGGCATAAGTGGTTCCTGGGAGAGAATCCTCCTTCTTTTATGTGTATTCTTCCTGTAAACCTTACCTAGCCTAGGATTCCTTACCCAGTGGAGCTTAGTCCCAGCTCGGGGGTGACCTACTACTGAGAGTGATGAGCAGCATGGTCTAGGGCTAGGAGGTTCATGGAAGGTCTACACGTAGTTGGTGGTGTGTGACAGTTTCAAAGATAAGTGTCACTATGTTTTGTAATTCTGTAATTAACTAAATTGCATACCTATGATTCTTGCAATGTTATCACATATTTTGTTGTGCATATGAATTATTGTTATTTCCATTAAATCTGAAATGCTAGTAGTAATTCTGTGTTTAACTGTAATTAAGCGTTTTAAGTTTATTAGAATGCATAATGTGTTACATAAGTGTTTTTCCGCATAGTAGTGTTGGCCCGACCGTGGGGTTGATGGCTGGGGGCGTTACAGTATGGTATTAGAGCCTGGTTTCAACGCTGATCCTGGATGGGCTGTATAAGTGGTCTTTGGACCGAGGTTTCGAGAAGAAATTGTGCCTGGAGGACTAATTTCAGACCTCAGAATGTTTCTGAGTGTCAACGGGCTACTTGACCGTGTTACAAAGCTTAGGAGGTGTAGCGTTATTATAAAACTACAACCGATGTGGTATATGGCCATAGGGAGAGAGAGAACTCCACACCAGAAGTGTTGGAGCCATAGGATCTATTCGGGAAGAAAGGAGAAACCTCACGACCGTTAAATCTAGAGAACGTGCACAAGGTTTAAAACCCTTTGGAGTTGCACAAGAGTGTGGAAATCGTGATACGCAAAATCCTGAATTTGTTAGGACCGTCCATTGGAAAGGACGCATGGAGAGCGATCATCCTTTCGTTGACTCTTCACTTGAAATGGTCTAAATGTGAGCTCATGAGAATTCACAAAACGTGAATTCACGATTGGATCACAACCGTTGATCTAAGAGAGATCTGGACCATTAATTGTCCAGGAAGAAATCAACATTTCGGGAATAAGGAGGATGAAGGTGGAAAATCTTTCGACCTCGTGACACATGAAATCCTAATATGCGAAATGCCAACAAGATCTTAGTCGTCGGATCATGGAGAAATAGTATCGTTGGATCGAGTAGATGATAGACCGTAATTTCATAATTTTGGAAAATGGAAGTTCGAGATGTGTAGATGCACGAACTCCTAATGCCCGAAACGCTGAAAGGATCTGCGTCGTAGATCTGAGAAATGTATGACCCTTGGATTTCACTTGGAATGGATGTGGACACATGGGTGTGTACCCCGCACCAGTGGGTCAAGAAGAAAGCGAGAGTGGTGGGACCCAATGATGTCACCGAAGGTGACGTAAACCCTCTTGAGTGTGCCACTTGCCACTATGGATGTGGGAGACAGTTGTGCTCTATGGGCCCAGAGGGTAAGGAAATCGAGGGTTGGAGAGGGAGGCGAGTAAGAGAGCCTCGAGGACCAAAACCCCGAAACCTGAAGCCCCGAAGTCTTGAAATCTTCGAAGACGGAAGAACTGTAGAGGATTTTAACCGTTGGATCATCGTGGACCAAAACCCTGAAACCCGAAGTCCCAAAATCTTCGAAGACGAAAGAACCATAGAGGATTTCGTTGGATCCTCGTGGACCGAAACCCTGAAACCCAAAGTCTTGAATTCCTGAAATCTTCGAAGACAAAAGAACCGTAGAGGATTTTAACCATTGGATGTTGGGCAAACATCAACTGTCGATCCACCGAAATTACGTGAATTCAGTAAATCGAAACTCCAGGAGATAGATGTGTCTTCCTTAAACTCTTCGAAGGTCGAAAGCCTGAGTAGCACCTAGTAGTCTATCACTTGGTCACGAACTTTGGTTACGAGGGTAGGGAGAAAGAGGGAGCTATCACCCGAAAATTACAGAGCTGAGCAGAACTCGAAAAATTTGTGAAGTCGAAGCGTTTTCTTAAATCAGAATGGTTTTGAATGTGTGGAATTTGATAAGAATGATGACCTGACAAATCCCTGTTGTTTGCACGTGTGTTTGCGGAAGCTTAGCAAGTGCCAAAACCGAATAGGGTTGTCGTTGAGAGCAGAGAATGGAAGAGGTGCGGATTGCCTCCAATTCAGAGAAGGAAGGAGAAGGAAGGAATGTCAACTTGGGATTCGAAGGATCAAACTCTAATGGGCATGGAAAAGAGATGGATAAGGAAGGACATATGATGAAAATCATTGAAAGATTGCAGAAATATGGCCAGGCTCGCCGAGTTGATATCCGAAAGCTCATGAAAGTCAGGGATAGGCAAGGTGAATTCAACTTAAGGATGTTGAAGTGTCTGGAAAGAATGTAAAAGAAATTGGAAAAGGAGAGTGACTCAAGCAAGACAGAGAGTCGCAGGACCCCTAAGAGGAAAAGAAGATCAAGGAGTGTTGGCAGACATTGTCGTCTCTCCCCAAAGCATTCTAGTAGGGAAGCATAGAGTAGTTCAAGCCCATCTCCTACCAAAAAACACAGGAGATCTGGGATGGATGAATTGAAATGGGAAATGAACAAGTTCAAGCCTCCAACGTTCGATGGAGAACATAAGAAGGAGGAAGATGCCAAAACTTGGTTGCTGGGTATGAGGAAATACTTTCAACTGTAGAATTATTCCTCTCATGTAGAGGGCAGGATTTCCATGTATCAACTAAAGGGGAAGGCATCCATGTGGTGGGATCAACTTGTACAGGTGCAGCACATCAGGGAAAGGGACATCACATGGAAAGAATTCAAGGGGTATTTAAAGAGGAAATACTTAACTAAAATATATTATGACAGAAAGATGAAAGAGTTCTTTGAACTCCAGCTAGACAACAAGACCATTGATGAGTATGAACGAAAGTTTTTCGAATTACTGAAGTATGTTCTGTTCATCAAAGATGAGATTGTCAATATTCAGAGGTACCTGAGTGGATTACCGCCTCCTATTGGGGATATGATTCAGTATGATGACCCAAAGACTATGGAAGAAATTATAAGAAGAGTGAAGTGCTTATTTGAACAACAAAGAGAAAAGCCTACCTTTCGAAAGGCTTGGGATGACCAGAAAAAGTTCAAGAAAGAACAGAGGCAGAAGGGAAATAAACCACCCTTTTTCAGAAACAGTCTTCAAGGACAGCCATCTCTTAGAGATCCCAGGAAGGTTGAAGTGAGTGGTAAAATGTCAAGGCCACCACCTATGGAATGTTCGGGTTGTAAAGATAACCATAGGTACATAGATTGCCCCCACAGAAATGATAAAGTAAGAGTTCTCCACAATGTTCAACAAGATGAAACAATGGAGGACATGGGCAGTAGAATTCCAAGGATCTACGCAGCCCTAGACAACATGAAAGCTGAGTATCAGTCACACATGGTTGAAGTAGAAGGTATGATAAAAAACCAACCATTTACTATTTTAGTTGATTCAAGGGATAACCATAGTTATATAGACCCTAGAGTGGTAGAAAGTTTGCATTTGATAAGAAGCAAACATAAAAAGTCTTGGTTAGTGCAGCTAGCTATAGGAACCAAGAGGAAAGTCATGGAGTTAGCCAGGTCCTGTCCTGTAGACATGAATGGACTAAGCATGACGGTCGATTTGAACATTCTGTCATTAGGCTCTTATGACTGTCTAATTGGGATGGACTGGTTGGACCAACACCATGCCATATTGGACTGTCAGAACAAGGCATTCGCTTGCTTAGATGAAGAAGGGAATCAAAGAGTTGTCCAAGGAATTCCTAGAGTTGTTACTGTTAGAGAAATCTCAGCAATGCAGCTGAAGAAGTGCTACAGAAAAGGATGTCAGTTATTTGCATCCCATGTGGGGGAAACGCCTAAGGATAAGGTGTCAAGTATTGAGGATCATGAGGTACTTAAAGAGTTCAAAGATGTATTACAGGAAGTACCTGGACTACCTCTGAAAAGGGATATTGATTTCTCTATGAACTTGATGCCTAGAGCATCTCCAGTGTCAAAGGCTTCGTACAGGATGAGTGTGCTAGAACTGAAAGAGTTGCAGCTACAACTTGAAGAACTTCTGAAGAAGGGATATATACGCCCAACCGTGTCGCCTTGGGGTGCCCTAGTCCTGTTCGTAAAGAAGAAGGACATAATGATGAGATTGTGCATCGATTTTAGGCAATTGAACAAAGTAACGGTGAAAAACAAGTATCCTCTGCTGAGGATTGATGATCTCTTCGATCAGTTGAAGGATGCAAAGATCTTTTTGAAAATAGATCTAAGATCAGGATATCACCAAGTAAGAATAAAAGATGAAGACATCAACAAGACCGCCTTTAGAACAAGGTATGTTCATTACGAGTTCACAGTGGTGCCATTTGGACTGTCAAATGCACCCGTTGTTTTTATGAGCTTGATGAATGGAGTATTCAGGGACTATCTAGACAAGTTTTTCATCGTCTTCCTGGATGACATTCTGGTGTATTCCAGGACCGAATAAGAACATGAACAACATCTGAGGATGGTGTTGTAGGTGCTAAGAGAGCACCAACTGTATGCCAAGCTGAGAAAGTGCTTGTTTTATCAGGAACAGATCCATTACTTGGGACATATTATCTCGAAGGATGGGATAGCGGTAGACCCTGAGAAGATTGAATCCATTAGAGAATGGTCAGCACCAAGGAACGTAACAGAAGTTATATCCTTCATGGGATTGGCTGGTTATTATAGAAGGTTCATCGTAGGGTTTTCCAAGATAGCTCACCCTATCACTTCCTTACAAAGAAAGGGGAAATAGTTTCACAGGATAGAGGAATGTGAGGAAAGTTTGCGGCGATTGAAGTAACTGTTAACCAGTGCTCCAATCCCGAGGATTGCAGATCCAAATGCAGATTTCATAGTATGCATTGATGCATGAAAAGAAGGACTGGGAGGGGTCCTCAGTCAGAATGGATTCGTAATATGTTATGAGTCGAGGAAATTAAAAGAGCACGAGAAGAACTATGAAACCCATGACTTGGAGTTGGCAGCCATAGTTCATGCTCTAAAGAAATGGAGGCATTACCTCATGGGAAGGAGGTTTGAAATCATAACAGACCATAACGATCTGAAATATTTGTTTGATCAACCAACCTTAAATGCTAGAGAAAGTAGGTGGCTAGAATTTCTGTGTGAGTACGACTTTGAGATCAAGCATATCAAAGGAAAGGAGAATAAAGTGGTTGATGCACTCAACAGGAGGGTGCATGAATTACATGCTACAGCCATTAGCATGTCTCAGACTGATATTAAAAGAAGAATTCTGGAGGCTACAAATGTAGATCTGCAGTATAGAGAATTGGTAGCCAAGCTACAACAGGGTAAGATGCCACAGAAGATGGAAATTTATAAATTGGAAATAGAAGGAATACTGCGGTACAAGAATTTTTTTTTTGTACCCAATGTCCAGTGCTTGAAATAGATGATTTTGCAGGAGATGCATAATGTGCCTTGTGCAGGGCACCCTGGATATCAGAAAACAATAACAGTGGTCAAGAGCCATTACTTTTGGTTGGGTATGAAGAGAGAGATCACTGAATACATTTCCAGATGTATGGAGTGCCAGAAAGTTAAAGCTGAGCATAGGCACCCAACAGGGTTGTTGAAACCTTTACCCATTCCTGAGTGGAAGTGGGAAGTAGTAATGATGGATTTTATTACGGGATTGCCCAGAATAGCCAAGCTACATGATTCGATCATGGTGGTGGTGGACAAGATTACAAAAGTTGCCCATTTTATTCCACTGACAACTACTCACAAGGAAATAGATGTTGTTGATGTTTTCATAAAGTAAGTGGCATGAGTGCACGAAATTCCTAAAACGATTGTGTCCGATAGAGACCCGAAATTCACCTCAAATTTCTGGAAAGGATTGTTCAAAGGATTAAGAACAAATCTGAACTTTAGTACAACTTATCATCTTGAGTCTGATGGACAGACAGAGAGGGTGAACAGAGTAATAGAAGACATACTGAGAATGTATGTGATGGACAAACCATCAAGATGGGAAGACTACCTGCACTTGGTAGAATTCGCCTACAACAATGGGTATCATGCATCATTGAAGATGAGCCCATTTGAAGCACTTTATGGAAGAAAGTGCAATACTCAAGTGAGCTGGGATAATCCAGCTGATAGAACAGTAGTTGGGCCAGAGTTTCTCAAGGAGATGGAGGACCAAATGATACAAATTAAGCAGAATTTGAAATCTGCCCAGGATAGGCAGAAAATTTATGCTGATAAGAACAGAACCCACAGAGAGTTCAAAGTGGGTGATCATGTTTTCCTAAAAGTGAAATCTAATAGGAGTTCCTTGAAGATGGGAAGTTGCGCCAAGTTGGCAACTAGATTTTGTGGGCCATTTGAAATCCTGGAAAGGATTGGGCTAGTTGCATATATGCTTGCATTACCTGCATCCATGACTATACATAATGTGTTTCATGTTTCATTGCTTAAGAAATATATACCTAATGCTAATCATTTTATCGATTGGAATGTGATCCAGGTGGAGCAAGAAGGTGTCCTGCAAATGCATCCTGTGCGCATATTGGACAGGAAAAAAAACCAGTTCCGGAATCGAGCCATAGGGCTTGTAAAGGTCCAGTGGACCTGGTACGGTCTCGAGGACGATACATGGGAGCATGAAGATGTTATTTGGGCAGAATACCCGCATCTTTTTGAATATTTTGAAAAGCTTACAGATGCAGTGTAAAGTTGCACTAAGGACAGTGCAAAAATAAGGGGAGGGGATTGTAATGTCCCCAAGGCTGAGCCCTATTATAAATCTTGCATTATGAATTGTAATTATGTTTTATAGGCTGGTGAGCCAAGTTTATATAAGCTAGTGGGATTATGTAATTATTAGGCCAGAGAGCCTAAGTGTTGAAGGCTAGGAGCCTGATTTTTGTAAATGTAATTATGCACAGTATTAATAAAAAACATCTCTGCATGTGGACTGACCATGATGAATGAGTGATGGGGGACTAAGCATCCACAAAGCCTAGGTAAGGGATTGGGGGATGAGAGGTTGGAAGAGGGGCTAAGCTGAGGGGGCTTAAACCCTTCAGAATAATATTAAATTATTCTATTCCAAAGCTATGTTAAATGTGATGTTTTATCCTAAGTTCTTTGGAAGGATGAGTGACTTCCAAATGGGAAGGAACGAGCTTCATGGGTGACAAGTGTCAACCCAAGCGCATGGAGTTAAAATTGTTGAGTTGAGCCGTGATGGGGGTTCCTCCTCCATTCTACCATCGACTGTTTGAACCGTGAATCCCGTCTAACCTATGCAAGCATACCCTCACGCAACTCTGAAACCCAAAGGTCTGTGTTGATTTCTGGAGGATCTGGTACACCCTCTGTCAAAACCATCGAGTATGTGTTCGACCTCTGCGTGGATTTCTTATCAGACATCCCCGAAACCCAGAACCGTGATTTTGTTCTGTATGGTTGGTTGGGGAAAACCAAATGTCCCATAATTGCTAATGCTTGGTTGGGCTGAAGCGTCTGTCTGTCACCTATTTTGGGAAACGATGTCTATTGACCCAACTAATTATGGTGGCCACATAGTTCTTGACTGGGTGTGGTTACTGTTATTGTACGTTCATTGTTGAGCCTTGTGGTGGTGTTCTAATTGTACTGGAACCGAGATTAAGGAAAGCAGTTGTATGACCTGTGTGTAACCTCTCTCCAGGTGAGGGAGGTGATTGTTGTTGAAGAGGCAGGTTTTACCAAGCCTGTGAGCGAATCTCTCCAGGTGAGAGAGTGCATAGAAGAAGGAAAGAGCTCCTGGAAGGAACCTTGTAGCTACCACAGAGATCGGAGATTTTTGGTCTGGTCTGTTGCTGAAGCCTTAGGCAAGGGAGGTTAGCAGCTGAAGGACTGTCTAGGTAACAGAGAAGGTGTATACTCCTATGGTGGGATAGGCATGTGGGGATGGAGAGTCTATGGGCAGTGGGCATAAGTGGTTCCTGGGAGAAAATCCTCCTTATTTTACGTGTAGTATTCCTATAAACCTTACCTAGCCTAGGATTCCTTACCCAGTGGAGCTTAGTCCCAGCTCGGGGGTGACCTACTGCTGAGAGTGATGAGTAGCGTGGTCTAAGGCTGGGAGGTTCATGGAAGTTCTACACACAGTTGGCGGTGTGTGACAGTTTCAAAGATAAGTGTCATTATGTTTTGTAATTCTGTAATTAACTAAATTGCATACTTGTGATTCTTTTAATGTTATCACGTATTTTGTTGTGCATATGAATTATTGTTATTTCCATTAACTCTGAAATGCTAGTAGTAATTCTATGTTTAAATGTAATTAATCATTTTAAGTTTATTAGAATCCATAATGTGTTACAGAAGTGTTTTTCCACGTAGTAGCATTGGCCCGACCGTGGGGTTGATGGTCGGGGGCGTTACAACAATAAATGTGGTAATGCATCAATAAAGGTTTAGGAACAAATTTGGACCCACAAGCCCATCCTCCATCTGAAAATATGTTAATATTCCTTCTGAAAGTTCCAAAGCTAATTTAGATAGCTCATCTGACCCCTTTTTAAAATATCTATAAGTATGTGACAAATCTAAAGTTGAGAATTATGGAATGAGGGCTTTGATCTGATCTTTCCAAAAATCCAAACCCATGACCTGGAGGTCACATTTTCGATTCATCCAGTATATTATAATATCCGAGTCACCGACCACCTGAACATCATAAATATGCAATTAGATAGCCAAGGATAATAGTTCCCACACTCCCAAAATTGTTTCTCTAGTGTTTGTGTCAGGACCACAGTTCAACAACCACCTATAGTGTGTATGGTTATTTATCCTGATAACTCCTCCTGCTCTGTAAATGTTTCAACCTCTTTGTGCAACCCCATAAAACCAACATGCTTCTCTTCCATTTAATATCAGAGGAGGAGTTTTGGATTTAATGCGAGGTTTCTTTATCTCCTTTGTTCTCCCTAACCATCCCATGATCCCGTGGATCACCGAGGATGTAGATGCCTGACCTTCGTCAAATACTGTTGAGTTTATTTCCAACCATATTTTCGAGAAAATAATGGAGGGAATCATGTGCCAAAGTCGATTCCTGAGACACCAATCCTCAAATATATTTTGAAGGTCCCAACCATTCCAACCAAATTTTATGTTATGTGTTGCTAGCAACTATGTCCAAACTTATTGAGAAAATGTGCAATGTATCATCAAGTGAAGGGTCAATTCAGAATCTTGATGAGAAAGAGAAAAAATGCCCGGACCTTGATGCCCTCTTCTTTGAAAATTCTCCCATGTGAGTATATTGTTCTCTATCATAAGCCATGTGAAGAGTTTGATCTTTTGAGCCAATTCCCACTTCCATAATGATTTGTGCCACGATTTTTCGCAATGAGTCCAAATCTTCAAAGTTATGGCATCATAGGAATTTATTGTTGTGATGACACCCACATAATTTCTCCCTATCCAAACTAACTCATCCAGAGAATCTCACTAAAAAATACCTTCATGATCCAAGGCTCTGCAAAAAAAATCCCATTATGCTACCTCTAAACTGACCAAGACCATCTCTAATGCATATTTCCAATGTGTCATGACAACACCTTTCCTTCCCAAGTCTCTCATTTGATAAAGAAAGTGTTATCCCCTCAACCTAAGGGAGAAAATGAGACTGCTAGATAAAAAATACCTCTTTCCTAGCCCAAGAATCGAGTCTTCTCCAAGTCGGATACTCATTCCAGATGCTGGCTTCCAAGCAATCCAATCTGCCACCACATGAAAATATTTGAGAAGGCATCTCCAGGTGTTGGAGACTTTTTGAGAGGTCACTGAGGATATTCTGAGCCAAGAAACCACCGAGGATGAAGGAAGATACTTGTCCATTATCATCTTGTGCCAAAGTACATCCTTCATCAGACACCACATAGAGTGTTCAAAGCCAACACTCTACTGAACCATGCAAGATTCTTAAAACCCCAACCACCGTAAGCTTTTGGATTTGAAAGGTCCTCCCATTTGCAAAGATGAATACGTTCAGAATTCCCACAGCCTGAACACAAAAACCTGAACATAAAATGTCTAATATTGGAGAGAAAAAAAATTGGAATGTTTGCAACTGCCAGCCAAAACATTGGTAAACTCTCTAAAACTTCTTTGACAAGAACGTACCTCCCACCCAAAGACAACCAACGATGACACAAAATCTTGATCCTTCTTTCGAATTTTTTTAGAAGTCATCTCTACTCCTCTAACTAATAATTTGCAGGCTTGAGGTAAAATCCAAGGTAACAAAAAATTGTGTCCAAGTCAATGAATTTAAAGGGAATTTTTTTTTTGAAAGCATCGAGTTCATAATCCTCAACACTAGAATAATGTAAGGAATATTTGTGGGGATTTATGACTAGACTTGATGCTCTGCAAAATAAGGACAAAACTGATTCTATCACCTCCTAGTGAGAAACCACGACTTTGGTCATGATCAAGACATCATCCACGAATAGAAAGAAAATGATCTCAAGGAGTCTTGAGGTATTAACCCCCAATATTTTACCATATTCCTGTGCATGCTTGAGCATTAAGTTGAGACCCTCCATAACCAAAATAAAAAGTAAAGGTGATAAAGGAAAATCTTGTCTTAGTGTGTGACCACTTTTGAAAAATGAGGTAGGCTCGCCATTAACCAGAATCACAAAGGATGTTGTGTTTACACAACTCATGATCCAATTTGTTAGAATTAGTCCAATACAAATATTTAATAGGAATATCTCGAGGAAATCCCAATTAACATAATCCTAATCCTTCTGGAGATCCAATTTTTATACTAAGGCTTTCAATTTTTTGGATTTCATGCTGTGTAAAATTCTTGTGCTACTCCAACAACATCCAATATTTGTCTTCCCTTTAAGAAATTAAATTGCTCCAATGATAAGGACTTAGAAAGATATGAATTCGATTTTATTGCTATGACCTTTGCAATGATTTTGTATGAAAAATTGCAAAGGGAAATAGGCCTGGAGTCCTCAAAGATAGAAGGCTTATCCACCTTATGTATAAGTTCTATAATGTTTGATTTTAATGAACTTATCATCGATCCACATCTCCTTGAATCATCCACTACTTCTAGAACATCATTCTCAATCAAATTTAAGAACTTTATAACAAATTCCACCATCAAACCATCAAGTCAGGGCTCTTTTCCTTGGAAAAACTCTTCAGGACTAGTTTAATTTCTTCTACAGAACTGGGTTTCTCAAGCTCCTGAACATCTCTCTCAGAGAATAAGATAGGATAATATTTCACTTCTTTCACCTGATCTACAATGGTGTTCTACCCATAATCGATGTAGAAAGATTTGAAGTGTCTCACAACTTCAGTCTCGATGTCTTCATGTCTAGTATGACTTATGCCAAAGTTATCCTTCATCTCCCATATTTCATTTTGGTTTTTTCTATAACTAGCATAATGGTGAAAAAGAATTGTATTTCGGTCTCGCTATTGTAGCCAAATGTCCCTGCTCTTTTGTCTCCATGTTTCTTCTTCAACTAAGAGGTACTTCTTTTTTTATCTTCTAGCTCTTTGATATAGATGTCAATATCCGCCAATGCCCTCCCATTGGATTTGGACTTGTATGACTTCTCTAAGTCATCCTCTACAGATTCTAGCTCAAGGAATGTCAATTTCTTTTGTACTTTCTCCAAACCAATCACTTTGTGTTTTAAATCTTTCATTTTTCATACCAATCATCTCATCACTGAAGGTTCTGAATCAAACTCTATGGATTTCCACACTGAAGAGCTAAATCACTAAAACCCTTCTCTTCCAACCAGATACGGTTTATTTTAAAAGGATAATCTATCTTTTGTTGTCCATCATCAAACTGCAACACAATCGTAGCATGATCAGATATGTAAGGATAAGGAACTAAGGATCTATACCTCATAAACAAAGAGACAAGATATTCTTACATGAACACTCTATCCAGTCTTTTGGATATGCTCTCTAACCATCCTCTTCCATTGCGCCATGTAGGAACATACTAAATAGGAACAATATCAATTAGTCCATAGTCATGGAATATTCCTTTAAAATACTCAACCATAGGGTCTAATATTGTTTTGGAGCCCCACACTTCACTAGAGGACACTGTAAATTTTATGTGGCCTATAAGGATAAGGTTTTTTGTGGCTAATAAGTCACTATTGACCACAATATAAGAGTTGAAAAAAGAGATCGACTGGTTGCCCTAAATAAGAGTTCCTAAGGAGAATACCTACATATGTTACAAAGGGAGAAAGAAAAACCCTAGTAAGGTTTTAGACCACACATAAGCCCCCAGACAGACACACAAAGTATATGGCACAAAAATACCAACTAGGCAATAGTTTTGTTACAAAGGCCCTTGCTTTTGCTTCTTCCACCATGGTTTCTTGCAAAAATAGAATATCCAGCAAAATACCTACCAAAAGAAAGTTGTTGCATTGACACTAAATCTCAAGACCTAGTGTGACATTCACGATATGATTGTGCAATGTTGGTTCAATCATTCGCGAGCGTTATACGTATTCCTAGTGGAGAATTCAAAGCATTGACCCATACATATGATGCCACATACATTGGAGTTTAAGTTCTATGGATGGATATGTAGAAAGTAAATAATTCCAGTAAAGAGTGGGAAGACCTCATACCTTGTTTTATTTTAATATTTCGAGAGTTTTCTCAATAGCCAATGACGGCTTCAAACTCCAAGATACTTAAAGGGAGAGTTTTCTCTTTAAAATAAATGAAAAAAGCTCTTACCCTTTTATAGGAGGATGATTGATCAATGCAACAACTTTTTTGGTTTTGGTAGGTGTATTTACAACTTTTGAAGATAAATGGCATTAAATCAATTGATGTTGTACACAATGAGATATTTTACATTTTACAATTTGTTTTCCTTTTGTTACGTGTATTCTTAGTTTTAGAAGACAAAGTTGTATACTCTACATAAAATAATTTATATTGTATATATCGGTTAATATATTTATATTAAATAATAGATATACTAATTCATGTAATAAGCTATATATTTACAATTTATATGGGTGACATAAGTAGATATATTAAAAGTGATTGTGCTAGTTAAATATATTAAAAATGGTTGGACAAAATATTTCAAAAATGGTTGTGCTAGTTAAATATATTAAAAGTTTCCATTATTAGTCCCTATCGAATGCATATGATTATAGTAATATATTTTGCATTGACCGCTATTTAGTTTTTGTGTTGAAAAAATATATATCTCTTTTCTCCATAGTTGAACTTTGTTGCAAGTGATTTAATTTTTTTTACTAGCTTTTGATTGGTCGTCGAAAACAACATTTTATTGTCACGCTAACGAAGATAATTTAATAATTGATTAAATTGTGAACTGTAATGCATGGTTGGGAGGGCTATGAGTACTAGTTTCAAAGTTATGAGATGATATCAGTTCCCAAATATTGTCGTTGTATCAGATGTTGACTGGAGAACATGCAAATGTATTTACTATCTCACAATGTATAAACATATTTTAATAAATATAAATAGATTTAAGTGTAATGTATGAGATGATTCAGTGCAGGGGTTTTTATGGATTGCAATGAGTTTTAATTAAATTTTGTTTTCAACGTAATTGTTGTTGAGTTCTTTGCATGCTAATGTGATATAGCTTGCTACCGATTTTTCATTGACTACTAATTATTTTTTGTGTTGACCAAAAAACTATAAATTGTTTCGATAGTTGAACTTTGTTGCAAGTGATTCAATTTTTTTTATGGCTTCTGGTTGGTCGTTGAAAGAAACAACTTATTGTTGGTTCGACGGTGGAAATTTAATAAGTGATTTAATTATGGAGTTGTAATGCATGGCTAAGAGGGGTGTAGGTACTAGTGGCATTCAATGTATAGACAAATTTTAATAAATATAAATATATTTTTGTGTACTATATAGTATGATTATGTGCGGGGGATTTTATGGATTCCAACAATTGAGTTTTTTGTTAAAAGTAATTGTTTTTTAGTTGTTTGCATGATAATGTGACATAGTGTGCTACGAGTGAGAAAGACGAGGTTCTTCGGAAGTGGGGTAAGAAATTTTGTGCGTAGACTATATTGATTTGATCCAGATTGGTTGGATACATACAATAGTTGGTTCTGTTCATGGGTAATGCATTTAGTTCTATTGTGTTGCTGGTTGAAATGGTTGGTTGTTGTTTTGTTTTTATTGCAGGGGTGATTTATGTGGTCTAGGGTTTGTTGCGGAGAGTGTCCAGGCTTAAGACAATTAAAAATTGACATGTGAAAAAGGTGTGTTGTGTGTTGCAACTCATAGGAGTTGTGGTGTTGGAAGTTTCAAATCTATGTGAGAAGGTAAGAAATCATGTGCATTGTATGATACATTTCTAGAAAGATTAGTAATTGATTTTTATTTTGCATGGTGCATTTAGTTATTCTCTATTGTTGGTTGAAATGGTTTCTTGTTGTTTTGTTTTCTTTGCAGAGGCGATTTAAACGGGTAAGGGTTTCTTACAGAAAAGTGTGAGCATGAGAGAAAATTAAAGATCGCCAGGAAAGAAATGTGTTCAGAGAGACGAAGGTGTTGACAACATTCAAGTGTTTTCTGTTGCGAGTTGCATCAATTGTGGTGTTCGAATTCTACATATCTATGTCAGAGCATAGGCAATCTTGTGCATTGGATGTTACATGACAAGGAATATTAGAAACTAGTTCTTATTTTTTGTTTGCATATATGAATATTCAATTATGTTTTTTATGAAGATGCAATTAGGTTGTGTGTTTGTTGTATAATAGTATATGTTTGATGCATAGTGCAAGTGTTGTGCTCTGTTGGAGTTTGTTCTGGTGTTTTATTGGGTCCTGTTCCTATGCCTAGAATAATTGTGTGAGCGAAAAAAAGTGAAAGGTGTATAGGGAAATACCTTCAGGCATAATGCAATTAGCTCTGTTGTGTTGGTGGTCAAAATGGATGGCTATTGTTTTTTTTTTCGGATGCGATTTAATCGGGTTAGGGTTTTCTTTGATAATTTGTTGGCATTCGACATAGTTGTCCTTTCTTTTGTTTGCACATTTTTTTCTTGGGACAATGTGTATATTTTAACCTTGTACAATAATTTATTGCAAATATATTTTCAATAAAATAACAAAAAATATACTATGGAAAATACACACATTACACATATATTTTTCCCCTAGAAACCCAAACTGAGAAAACCAACATATTCTATATTCATTCATTCATTCATTCATTGTTTACAATAAAATACACATATAGGAGCCAACAACATCCAAAACCATAATTCAATGACCCGGGTTAGCCGACAACCCTAATTCCTTAACTAGAAATAAAAAAACATCGGCGAAAAGCCATGTGTCAAAAAACTGCCCATAAATGGACACAAAAATGAAGGTAAAATAGACGTTATTTATAGTCGTGCAAAGAATATAACATATTCCAACACAATGAATATTCAATCTGTTTTCAATTCTTATGAGGATAATTTGAAGTGATTCTTATTTTGTTTTGCAAAGAAATCACACAAACTATTTTATATCCTCGTGCAATGTTACGAGGAAAATCACTCTATGGCATGGTGTAAAACACAACAGATGAAATGAATGCATCAATCAACTCTAATCCCAAGTATGCTATACAAAATAAATGCTAACACGACAATATTAAGAGCCTACCTCGTCTAAATGTTCAATGAAGACCATTGTTGAGCATGCAAATCAAAGATTTATACCTTCAACTTGTCCTCAACAACCAATATACGCAAGAATATGGTGATAATATATAATGTTAGAAAGTAAAATAACATAATACATTAACATACATGACAAATATTCCCATGGAATAACAATTCAAATATTTGCAAGATATTAATTGGATGAGAAAAGAGTATTTCTATTAAAAATTATCAACATAAGTGTATAAGTGAAAACATTCTGGGCCAACACACATTAAAACTGAGAAACTAAGTCCCTTCTAGTTGGGCCTCCACCACTTCAATCCTCCACCAAAGGAAAGATCATATAAAGGAGACAACGAGGTTCTCCATTAAAGACTAAAGATCTTGGGGGTTGAACAATGTGTTCATACTTTCAAGGATAAAGGGATGCAAACTCAATGTGAGGTGAAAATTCTCCAGAGTATATTTTCTCTCAAAAATTGAATTCTCTCTCCTTCCATGGTTTTGATATGGTCCAAATTATATCCTTCAAATGGAATTGAAGGGATGCGTCAGAATGTTTCTAGTATATGGAAGGTCGAGGATCATGGATCTCGTGACGTGACATGGAAACCCAACATAATTTTTAATTTTTGGTACCAAGCCCGATGTACGTGGGCTATAATGGCACAACTTGTGTATACGCATGTTGTCTAACTTGTAGGGTGCGTATATGTGGGAAAATGTGATTTTTTGGCTCTGGAAGGTACAACAAGGGAATTCAAGTTTGCATAGGCAAATGGAAATTCCCTCTAAGAAATCTGCATGGGGTGAGGAAAAACTTGCTATAATAGATTCCCCCTAATATGTGAGTTCATAGGAGTATCTACGATAGTCGAAATACATTATAATTCCCAGAAGTGGAGTGATGGAGACTCAGCTGGAAGTGCTAGTTTCTCATGACAATATTCAAATTCATAATGACTTTGTACACATGTCTACCAATTGGAATTACACTGCATATCCATGTGGAAATATACCAAATAGTTGTCCATGGACATGAATAAGAAATACAAAGTAGACACATGCCATATTTTTTCATAGTCATGAACAAGACCCAGTGAAAACTAGTCTCAAAATCAATCTGAAGATATTTGTATACAATGGAGTACAATATGATCTCCCATGATCACTAAAGTCATATAGGTACTGGTCCAATGAACGATAACAATAAATCAGGAAATCTACTACAACTAAAATTCTTCTACACTATCCACCAAAGGCACAAGTATACATCATGTGAATAGGGGAGTTGAGGTCGAACACAATGAGACTTCGTTTGATTATCGGTCATTAAGGTATATTGTTAACAAATGTGAGACAACCTATCGATAATGAAATTAGGTATCAAGGCACCAAGTACATTCTTACAAGTGTGAATAAATGTTTTGAGGTCAAACACTTGAAGAATCCATCGATCATGAGACATTGATGTATTTCCAACTGTCGATGGCGGGGAACTTGCTACTAATGACTGCAATCCTCTAGGTACTCATAGGACTCTAAGCCTCCTTTCCAAAATAGATGAGCTTAAGTTGATGGAAGGAGACCCACTGAAAGGAGATAATTAAGGAATCTCTCATAAGTCATCAGAAAGTACAAATCAATATCTTGATGATTTGAAGGAACTCAAACAAAGAGTTTTTTCACGAACCGATGACCATGTGCATTTTTGCATGCACCAGATGCAAGTAGTGCATGAAACAAACCCTTTGAATAACAACCAATAATGAAGACTATCGACAAAGGCGAGGAAACCACCAATAAGGCTAATGGAATCCAATACACTACACAAATCCCAATGTGTGAATAGATTTCTTGCCATCGAACACAAGGAAAACCCCCCAGTTAGCGACCAATAAGGAGATATCGACTATTGGGTTCAAGGTTACCTACCCATAATGAAAGTAGGACCAAGGTGCAAAGTCAATATTTATGAGAAATGGTAGACACATGCTTATAGACTTCCTTTGAATAAGATCATGAGACAAATGGATAACTCAGGAAGCATAGACTTGATGATGAAACTTTGTGATGCAGGAAGTATCAACGAAGTCTCCATAGGGACTGGAAGAATAACCAGTCAGAAGAGTAGAATCTAAGTAATGATCTTAGCTTCCTAAGGTCATACTAAACACAAAATTTGGATGACAGTGGACTCAAATGTTTGTGCGTTGTTCAAAGGAGACACAACTGCTGCCAATATGAGATATTATTTTTTCCTGCCTGTCTTTTTTTTTCCATAGGCAAATTAATGTTATGATACAATAGAGAAAATGAGTGTTTTGAGTAAGAAACCAGCTCCAAACAGTGGAAAATGCCTATGCTCAATGCAAGGTAGTGCATGTGGGGCATGGAAACTCGGGGGAATGTTTCCTCTTAGGGTACATGATGTCAAGATGCAAAGGATATAAACAAGGCTCTGCTTGGCTAGTGATATAAATTGATGAGGTAGTGGGCTTATAACCAAAAAGGGGGAGCTAACAATAGGATGAATATTGCAAGCAAGATAATGGAATGCAATTACAAATTAGCTCCAAAGAATGTTATTTTTCCATAGATTTAGTCCCCTAGGCCCGAAAAAGTATAAAACGATACCTAGGATAACTCTTCTGGCCAATGATGACTAGAGTATTCCTATTTCGAAATTATTCTACTTGGTCTGAAAAAGGGTTAAACTTACACCAAATAGATGTCCTTTCAAATCCAATTAACAAGTGTGAAGGAGACAAGTTCACTTGATAATCTTTTCACTTTTTTAGAGAGTCGAAAAAGAGCTTAATGGATGCAGGAGCATCGTCATCAATGTTTAATAAGGCAAGTGGAGGACAACCCAACATCCAACACATGCATTCAATTTTTTTTGGATCCTAAGGAGAGCACGTCATTTTACCATTTTGAAAGTATTGTAATTAAAAAACCTTTAATGTTTGTAGTCTTGAACCATTGTATTAGATCGCAAAAAATAGTAATTAACTTGATTAGTTATAGGATTGTACATATATTGAGCATCGACTCGTATATGGGTTGTAAATGCCATTTATTGTAATAAGGATTAGTATGAGGATGTTTTAATTGTGATATGATAGCAGTAAGATAGGATGGAGGGAAGGCTCGAAAAGCCAGTCATGTATAAATATATGTAATCTATTCCCAAAAGAGGTTGCTCATAATTGTTATTTCTTCTAAATTTTATTTTTTATTTTGTTGAAGAAGAGAAGTTGAGAGTTGCAAGAACCCTTTGTAAATGTTTTGTTGAAGCAATATAATAGAATAAATTTTACTTCAAATGCCTGAGTTTGCTTATCTATGATTCAACTGGGTAATGTTGTGTTATTTTCTTTCTATGTTTTATATGTCATGTGTTCATTTTATGGTTAAGTGAATGAACTTGTTATGTTATGTAAGTTTCAATTTTTTCTCTTCTGAAATACTAGTGCAAGGAGTGCACAATGCCACCCAAGGAGTGCGAAGGCAGAGTCGTTTTTAGACTCAATATCTCAGGAGAGACAGAGTGAGATTTCATAGAGTGAGTGAAAGGAGTGCACATATACTCGTCTGAGTATAAAATCCCGGAGAAGACCCATGCAAGGAGTGTGGAAGGACAACACTTATTCAAGTGTTGAAAGAATATCAAGGATGACAAGAGAAAGGAGTGCGCAGGAGGATTTTCCAAAAGCATTCAAGATTTCAGAGAAGCACAAGGCATGTTTCGAAGGCCCAAATCACTCTGAGTGATAAAATCTCAGGAGGGATAGCGAGAAAAATCCTTTGGAGGAAGAACCCTTTCATTTTCAAGGTCGATTGGATGAGACTCACTCCAGAAGGAATCAAATCTTTCCTAGTCATCAGATCTGGGAAAGCAGTGCGAGTAATAACCCTTAAAGTCTTTCAAACTTTGCGTTTTCATAGATTTTTGAGTAAGTGTTGTGGAGGTGAAGGATTTTTTCGAAGTGACAAGATCTAGAGTGAATCTGCACCGTCAATTTTTTAGGACACTTATCCAAAGATCCAACGTTGTTAAGATGTCTAGGAATTTGATGATTTGGAAGTGTGGTAGTGAAAGTGTGCGAAACTATTGAAGTTCCAAATCCCAGAACATATCCTAGTCATTAGTGAAAAGAGCCATGTGTCAACAGATCTTGGAGTCCAAATATCTGGCACTCCGGAAGAAATTGGGTGTAATTTTGTTTGGGTCAAGAAAGTATATATCCATCATATGTCTACAAGGACAGGTGGACCGTCGATCACAAACCTTCACGATTTCTTTGGTTCGACACTCCATAGGATTTGAGATGTGATTTTGCGGAAGGTTTCGAGTCCCGTAGTGTGGAGTAAAGTTCAACCGTCAATCTAAGGTGAGTGTTGGTCATACGATTCACGATTTCAGAGTTCATGAGTTTGGGGTATTTTCATGTTGAAGAAGGTAAGACTCCCAGAGCGCGGAGTCCTGAAATACCTATGAGTCATAGATATCATCACACATTGAGAGCCATTGATGTCTACCGTAGTTGGATTGTCTGTGATTTCAGTGTTATGGAGGAATGTTGTGTGTTGTTGTTGGAGATCCTGAAGCTGGAGCTCTGAAGTCCTGAGTTCTTTGCTAATTTAAAAGCAAGCCCATGGATTTTGTCCCAATATCATGTGGAAGAACATGTTGGAGTATTAGGACCCTTGTGAATACTAATTTGCGTGTAGGGAAAAGAAATAAGTCCTATGGTATATGATTTTGGGGGTTCAGTAGGAGCCCAAGATATAATTCAAATCCCTACTAGGAATGATCCTTAGACTGGAGGTCACATGAGCCCCAAGAGGTACTGGGGGTTTTAATTATGTGGTATCAGAGGATGAATTAAGCTCCATGTGAAATAAAATTTGGAATCATTCCACCAAGGATACATAGAGAGAGACTAGTGGTCAATGCAACCATGTGAGAAGAGATGAAACAACTTCATGCAAGGTTGGATGCCATTGAGACAACACAAATAAAATCACCTGATGTTGGATATGTCAGTGAAGTTGAGAGTGAAGATGTCAAAGAAGAAAAAATTGTAGGAGAACAAGCAGCAGAGGAGCGACTGTTGAGAGTTTTTGTCAAGGTTGGAACGAGAGAAAAAATAGAGGTCCCAATGTATGAAGGTAATTTGAATGTGGAAGAACTGCTTGACTGGGTAAGTGCTTTAGAGAAGTACTTCTATTATTAGGATATTGATGATGAGAATAAGGTGAAGCATGATTTGATGAGGTTGAAGGGACACAGAGCATTATGGTGGGATGAATTGCAAGTTGAGAGAAGATGCAAAGGTAACTCCAAAATTAAGAATTGGGATAAAATGGTAGCTAAGTGGAAGGATAAATTCATACGAAAATATTATCATATAATTTTTTTTAGGAATTTATAGAATATGGGACATAAAGGTTTGTCAGTGAAAGAGTACACCAAAGAGTTTTACAAGATGAACGTAAGAGTAGGACATAGGGAAAATGACAAAAAAAAAGTTTACAGGTACATAAATGGCATGAGATATGAAATCCAGGATGAGATTAGAATGATGACAATGAGAATAGTGGAAGATTCTTATCAGGTAGCCCTGAAAGCAGAAGAAAAGTTGGAAAGGAAGAAGATTCAATGGAACAGAGGAAAGCGTCCTATCAGAATTGTCAGAGAAAAGTTTTAGAATCCCAGAGTAGAAACTGGAAGATATCACGGTCAGACATAGGGAGAAGGAATTTCTAGAGGAGGACACTATGGTGGAAGAAAGTATTTTCCCATAAGTAGAGGAAGAGGTAGAGGAGGAGAGGTGAAGTGTTACGCCTATGGAAAAATAGTACAAGTGTCTTGGGAATGTCCCGAGAGGAAGAATAAAGGAGGTGGAGAAGCTCACATTTCTAAAGAACATAAGAGGAATGTGGAGACATAGATGAATTCATAAGCATTAGAAGAAGTAAGATCACTTATAATGAGGAAATTTCTCATAAATACAGAGAAAGAGTTAAAAGAACCAGACCAGAGGAACAATTTGCTTAGAACTACTTGAAAACAAGCGATAGAGTATGCAAGGTGATCATAAACAGTGGAAATAATGATAACTTGGTATCCATGGAGACAGTGGAAAAACTTAATCTTGAGACAATTGCACATCTGAATATGTACAAGGTGTCGTGGCTGTAGAAAGGACATCAAGTTATGGTAAGTCAATAATGAAAGGTTGAGTTCAAGATAGGTGGTTATAGAGATGAAATTTTATATGATGTCATACCTATGGATGTTTGTCATGTTTTGTTGGGAATATAGTGGCAATATGACAGGAATTTCATACATGATGGGAGAAAGAACACTTATACCCTTTAGAAGAATGGGTGTAAGCATATGTTGTTTCCAATAGAAGATAAAGGAGTCAAGGAGGAAGCTAGTCCAAGTATAGTTCTCATGAGTGGGAAGGAACTCTTGAAAGAAGTCAAGGAGGAATAGGAAATGTAGTGTTCTATGGTAGGTAAGATGAGAGTCATCCTCACAAGAAATTATATGAATGATTTACCTGTAGAAGTCTAGGAGTTATTGGATGAGTTTGTTGATATTGTGGTGGATGAGTTACCTCACTCTTTACCGCCCATCAGGACTATCAATCATCATATTGACATTATTCTAGGATCAATCTTGCCAAACAAAGAAGCATACAGATTAACTACTTTAGAGAATGAAGTGGTCAAGAATCAAGTCCAAGAGTTGTTGGATAAAAGTTTGATCAGAAAACTTTTGAGCCCGTGTGCAATACCAACTCTTTTGAGTCCAAATAAGGATGGAGGTTGGAGAATGTCTATATATTCTAGAACCATCAATAAGATAACCATCAGGTATAGATTTCATTTACCCATAATGGATGATTTAATGGATTTCTTGAGTGGAGCTAATTATTTTTCCAAGATAGACTTAAAGAGTGGTTATCGTCAGATAAGGATGAGAGAGGGAGATGAATGAAAGATAGCATTCAAGAAAAATGAAGGATTATATGAGTGGATTTTTATCTCATTTGGCTTAAAAAATTCCCCAAGCACGTTTATGAGGTTGATGAATGAAGTACTCAAATATTTTATAGGTATGTTTGTGATTGTGTATTTAGATGATATCTTAATCTTCAGTAAGACGAAAGAAGATCATTTGAGACACTTGAATATGGTGTTAAGGAAGTTGTAGTAGGAGAAGTTGTTAGTGAATTTGAATAAATGTTATTTTATGAAAACATAACTTATATATTTGGGGTTTGTAATCTCTTCAAATTAATTGAATATGGATCCATAGAAGCTGAGGGAAATAAAAGATTGGGCTTCTCCAAGAAGGGTGTTTGAGGTAAGACGTTTTCATGGATTGGTGATTTTTTACAAGAAATTATTTAGTAATTTCAACAGTATTTGTGCACCTATACTGGACACCATAGAGAAAGAGCATAAATCTTTTAATTGGACAGAAGAAGCTGAGAAGGGATTTAGAGTGTTAAAAGAAAAGATAACAGAACAACCTATGCTAGTTCTGCCAGATTTTAGGAAGACTTTTCAAGTTAAATGTGATGCTAGTGGAGTGGCCATTGGCGCGGTTTTAAGTCTAGACAATAATCCTATTACTTATTTCAATGAGAAGATGAATGATGCTAAGAGGAATTATTCCACATATGACAAGGATTTTTATGTTGTAATCCAATATTTGAAAAAATGGAGACATTATCTTATTCCCAAAGAGTTTTTTTTATATATTGAAAATCAAGGTTTGCAGTTTATAACTAGACAAGATAAGTTGAACCAACGACATGCCAAATGGGTAGATTTCATGCCGAATTTTACTTTTGTTATTAATCATATTAGTGGAAGTGCTAACAAAGTTGCAGATGATTTGACTAGAAGATGTTTGATCTTGCGGGAATTTCAAGTGGAGACTTTAGGATTTGAACACCTCAAGGAGATGTATCAAGAAGATCCAGATTTTAAAGAAGATTATGAAGCACGTGAGAGCCCTTTTCTAAGGGAAATAAATCAGTGGATGGATTATTTGATCCAATATGAACTGTTGTTCAAGGTATGCCAATTGTGCATCCCGAAATGATCAATGAGAGACAACTTGTTGAAGGAGAAGGATAGTGGAGGATTGGTTGGACACTTTGGACATGGTAAGATGTATGCGTAGTTGAGTTATTCATATTATTGGCCAGGTATGAGGTCTGATGTGAAGAAATTTGTAGGCATATGCAAAATATGCCAGTATTCTAAAGGAAAGCAATAGAACACTAGATTCTATCAACCATCACCTATTCCATAAATGTCGTGAGATGTTATAAGAATGGAATTTGTTCTGGTATTTCCAAGAACCTAGAGGGGAAATGATTCAATCTTTGTGGTGTTTGAAAATTTTCCGAACATGGCATATTTCATACTGTGTCACAAAACCAATGATGCTACTCACATAGTGGATTTGTTTTTCAAGGAAATTATGAGATTGCATGGATTTCCAAGGAGCATAGTTTCAGATAGAGATACTAAATTTGTGGGAAAATTTTGGAGGAATTTGTGGAAGAAGCTAGGGACAAGTTTGTCTTTCAATTCAACATACCATCCTCAAACAGATGGAAATATTGAGGTGGTAAATCGAGGTTTAGGGAACCTATTAAGAAGTTTGGTCACTGAACAAAACAATCAGTGGAATCAAATTCTTCCCCAAGCAGAGTTTGCATATAATGACTCATCGAATAGGACTATTGGTAAGATCCCATTCTAGATAGTATACAAAATGCACCCAAGAGGAATTTCAGAGTTAAGATATTTGGGACAAGATGAATTCCTAAGCATAGGAGCAGAGGATTTTTCTATAGAGATGCATAAGTTACATGCTCAGATGAAGGGACAACTACAGGATAATGGCCAGAAATACAAGAGAAGAGTAGACCGGAGAAGAAGAGAGGTAAATTTTGAATTTGGAGATCAAGTCTTATCACACCTAAGGAAAGAGAGATTTCCAAAAGGGAAATATAACAAGTTGAATATGAAAAATATAGGACCATGTAAGATCCTCAGAATATTTTTTGCAAATTCTTATCATATCGAATTTCCAGAGGACATTGGAATATCACCAATATTAAATGTAGAAGACTTGTACCCTTACAAGATGGATGATACAGAAGGGACATATGGTCAGGAGGATATTCAGTGGAAACAGTAGATTCCCATAACAAAGAATCCACGGATAGAGAATATTTTAGATCATAGGATTTCTAGGAAGACAAGAAGGAAAGCCTACTATGAGTATCTAGTTAAGTGGAAGGATCATCCAACAAAAGATTCTAGTTGGATAACTGGTACTGATATCGAGAAGCATGGAAAGATAGTATAGGAGATCATGGACAGGAGTCCATGAATATTTTTATCAAGAGGAGTATGATGCAGGAGAATCGTCATCAACATTCAATGAGGCAAGTGGAGGATATATCAACATCCAACGCGCACATTCAAATTGTTTTGGATCCCAAGGAGAGCACATCATTTTACCATTTTGAAAGTATTGTAACTAAATAACCTTTAATGTTTGGAGGCTTGAACCATTGTATGAGATCATGGAAGATTGTAATTATATTAATTAGTTGTAGGATTGTAAAGATATTGAGAATCGACTCATATTTGGGTTGTAAATTAAATTTATTGTAATAAGGCTTAGTATGAGAATGTTTTAATTGTGACATGATAGCACTAAGATAGGCTAGAGGGAAGGATCGAGAAGCCACTCGTGTATAAATGTATGTAATCTATGCCCAAAAGAAGCTATAGAGAATTTTTATTTGTTGCTAAATTTTATTTGCTATTTTGTTGAAGAAGAGAAGATGAGAGCTGGAAGAACCCTTTGTAAATGTTTTGCTGAAGGAATATAATAAAAGGATTTTTACTTCAAATGCCTGAGTTTTCTTATCTATGAGTCAACTGGGTAATGTTGTGTTATTTACTTTCTATGTTGTATATGTCGTGTGTGCATTTTATGGCTAAGTGAATGAACTTGTGATGTTCTGTAAGTTTCAATTGTTTCTCTTCTGAAATACTGGTGTAGGGACTACATAGTGCCATACAAGGAGTGTGAAGGCAAAGCCATTTTCAAACTTAGTATATTAGGAGAGATAGAGTGAAATTTCGTAGAGTGAGTGAAAGGAGTTCACATATACTCGTCTGAGTATAAAATCTTGGAGAAGACCCATGCAATAAGTGTGCAGGGCCAACACTTAGTCAAGTGTTGAAAGAATCTCAAGGAAGGAAAGTGCAAGGAGTGCACAAGAGGAGTTTCCAAAAATCCTCAAGATTTCAAAGAAGTGCAAGGCATGTGCCAAAGGCCCAAATCATTCAGAGTGAGAAAATCTCAGGAGGGATAGCGAATAGAATACTTTGGAGGAAGAACCATTTCATTTTAAAGGTCAAGTGGACAATACTCGCTTGAGGAGGAATCAGATCTTTCCTAGGTGTCATATATGGGAAAGCAGTGTGGGTGATAATCCTTGAAGTCCTTCGGACATCATGTATTCATATATTTTTTAGTAACCGTCATGGAGGAGATAGACTTTCCCAAAGTCACGAGATCCAAAGTGAATCTCAACCATCCATTTGTGAGGACATGTGTTCACAGATCCAACATTGTTCAGAAGTCTAACAATCCATTGATTTGGAAGTGTGGTAGTGAAAGTGTGAAGAACTCCTAAATTTATGAAGCTCATAACGGATTATATCCATTGGCGCAAAGTGCCACATGTCAAAAGATCTCAAAGTTTGGATATTTGGCCCTCTGGAGGAAATTGGGTGTAAGTTTGTTTGGGTCGAGAATTCTCAAAGGCCCGAAGACCAAAGTAGATCTCTATTGTTCGTCTACAAGGATAGGTGGACCATCGATCAAAAATTCGCGAGTTCACCGGTTCAACACTCTGGAGGATTTGAGGTGTGGTGTTGCGGAAGGTTTCGAAGCCCGGAGCACGAAGTAAAGGTCAACCATTGATATGAGGTGGGTGATATCCATTCGACTCGTGAGTTCAGAGTTCGAGGTATTTTCATGTTGAAGTGGGTAAAACTCCCAGAGCATGGAGTCCCAAAATAATTATGAGTTGTGGATCTCAGCACACGTTGAGAGTCATTGATCCCTAGTGTAGTTTGGTTTTCCATGAGTTCAGTGTTCTGGAGGAATGTTGTGTGTTTATTTTTGAGATATCAGAGCCCAGAGCTCTAAAGTCCCTAATTCCTTGTTAATTTGAAAGCCAACTCATGGATTTTGGCCCAAATTCACGTGGAATACCCTGTTTGAGTATTAGGACCATTGCGAACATAGATTTGCACGCAGGGAAAATAAATACGACATGTGGTATATGATTTCAAGGGTTCAGTAGGAGCTCGAGAGCTAATTCATCTCCCTACTATCAACGATCCTTAGAACAAGAGGTCGTGCAAGCCCCAGGAGGTATTGGGGTTTTGTATCATTAACAAAGACTCAGGGGGAGTCCCATAGGTATAGGTTAGAATTCTTGTGAGGAATAATATGGGGTTCGAATGCAAATTCATATTGTAACTATAAGGGACTCTCGATCCTATGGAATAAATTCTACATGGGCACCAAATGGCATAAAGGTTATAACTAGGGATCCCATGTTTGGTAATCCTCTACCACTCACTAACGACATTTCTAGTAGCAATGAGAAGGTTCTATGTCATTAATAAATGGGTTTGTACCTAAGGAATATGGATCACAGTCATAGGATAATGAAAATATGAAAAATGGAGTGACAACCTATCCTATATGTTGGTAAAAGAATATACCTTTGAAAGTCATGAATGGGCAGAATGATGCTGGAAACCGCAAAACATCCCTGGAAAAAACCACCAAAACAAAGTCCTTCCATTGCACTATTAGTTTACTAGGTCAAAAAAATAACACAAACTATATAAAGTGATAAAAGAATTCTATTGATAGTAAAAATAACCAATTTTACCATACCATTTGAGGTTTTTACCCACATAGTGCATTTTAGACCATTTTTCCCATAATATTCAAGTGTCGATTGTAGGAGATACGATTAATAGAATTGACAACTGTTTGGACCAAGTAAGTTCTATTTCCCTCTTCTTTATTTCTAGTGGTTTAAATTTTAAATTTAGTCCTCATTTTTTGAGTATTTGAGGGCGTACCATATAAATTAGGGTGTATACGAGCTATAGTTTATCAGGTTGTGTATATGGAGACATGAACATAGGAAAAGCAAAGCCTTCCCATGTATATGTGGCCCTACACATGATTGTTAACATTGCAGCCCACGTACAAGTCTGCAAACAAGTTTTTAAATGAATTTAATTCAAAAAATGGTTTTCCTTTGGTAGGATGGTGCTTGAATAAAGAGAGAGAGAGAGCACGAGGAAGAATATGCAATAGTGGAAAGATATGCAAGGGGCCCAACTAGCTCTAAAAATATGTGTCCTTTAAAAAGTTTGGGCTCTCAAAGGAATTAGGGTTCAAGTGAGGTTACTCCAAATTCTAGTAAACATTTGGGATCTGGAGACAGTGGCATTCAATCTCGATGAGAAACTATTGAGAATTGAAGTAGATGTCATCTATTTTATCACATGATTGTCTCGTCGGGGTGAGGTGTTGAACCTAAAATCCTGGGGGTTTGGGGTTTGGTATGAACATAGAGGACTGCATTGCCACCCACTATGTTGCAGGCATAGACAAAATAGGGAGTCAAATCCCCATGAGGGTGATCGAGAACCTGAGTTTAAATATCGTCATTCTTGTCCTTACACGGATTTTGAGGTCGACCTCATTGCACTAGGAATCAAAGCCACTCATATTTTACGCAATGGAGTGTTTACGACCCACAATTTATTATTGGTGTACCTCACTACTGCCTAACATGAAAATCCAGCTGACGGATTGCAAACAAGGGAGAAAGAGAAACTTTGGGCTTGCATCCATATTGTGTAGTTTTTTCCTTGAGAGGGTTCCAGGCTTGAGCCCTAGGATAGAGATCATTCCACATGGACCCCACGATCCATCCGTGTCACGGTGGACCGATGTGATGAGGTTGTTAGGAGGTGGTAGGGTGCCAACCCACTACAACGATGAGTTCTTCTTCTGGTGGTGTCAACATGTGATAGACATTGGCGACTACCATTATGATGGGATCAACTACAGAGGATATCCATATATGCATTTTCCACTAGGATCTACCTATGGTGATATAGGTATGAAATTTTTTATATATTTCATTTTTTTGTGTTTTTTTAAAAAAGAATAATAAAAATAAATAAATTGTATGGTATCAAGTATTTAAAAAAAATTCTTTGTTACACAGATGTGGGTCTGTGATGACCATATGGATTCCCATGACATCACTGGAGAAAATAGGGAGATGAGCACGTGGGAGGAGATGCAGAGAGTGTGCTACAAAATGTGCAGGGTAACCTGTCTCGATTGACGCACATGATCCATATGGTTCAGGTGGAGGATCTTCCAGAGGCTATGGAACGAAGGGTGGCGGGTGTGCCCCATGCATGGGTACAAATATTCTGACGTATATCAAATTCCATGGTGTGATATCATAATATGCATCTAGCACCATAGGAGTATATGCCATGGCCATTATATCTATTGTCCATATATGTATTTTGAGGGTCTGAGCCCCATTTTTTACTATGACACCATATTTTTTGGAGAGATGAAATATAAAATGAAACATTGGTCCTCACCTTTACTTATATATGTTATAATGTGTACATTGATGAATGTGTTTTATTTACTTTAGTTATGTGACAGATTCCAATCTAAAACATAATTAGCATATGCATCAGATACATGATTATAACATCTAGGTATGTGCTTCTAAGTAATAAAATAAAATTATCGTTCAAAAAGTTGTACCCGTAGGAATCGTCGAAGTAGGGTAGGGTCTCGCACACGATAAATTTATTTTAACTGACATACTACTAACTGGGAGTCCAAGAGAATCTCTAAAGACATAACACCATGTGTAATGGAATCGTGTAAAATATCTATAACAATGCTATAGTCAGCCACATTATTCGTTGATGGCTCCATACAAACGCCATGTGAGGACACTAGTTGACCCTCGGGTGATTAAATGACCCAAGCGGAAGAAGCCAAGTTCCATGTATGAAGACTAGAACCATCTACGAATCCTAGGTAAACTAAAGGCTCCATTGACATCTTCCAACAAAGGGAAAACTTGATAAGCAAGACGATGATGTAAAATAAAAAATATATATACACTAAGATATTGATCCAGATGCATCTCAGTGGCCATCCACTTCTTTCACTGAATCACCATTTTGAGCTTGTGGTTTTGATAAACCATGATATTCACCCTTTTGATGGGGAATGGAATGTAATGTCATCTTCATTTGTTAATTATAGACACCATTTAATGATTTCCTAGTGGTCTTATGTACATGCCTACAACATAGCATTAATGCACTGAATCCCATTATAAATACACATTTAAGTGCGCTCAGGCTAGAGTAGTACTAGGATGGGTGACTGCCCAGGAAGTCCTACAGTTTTACATGCCTATGACATTTTATAAACTTAGTCCAATTTATCCCACATGAATCATGGGAATTGCTCTCCTCTCACTCTCTCATATATAATTGAGGTGAAGGAGGCCCTTTAAGCATGCAATGGAGTGTGATGTAAACTCTCTCATTCTTGTGAATGATGTGTAGCCAACATGTCTTTGTTTTTAGACATAAGCTACCCCATTTTTCCAGTTTGTGTTCTACAATGTTCTTTTATCTTATTTAGTAATAAAAGATGGGTTTCACTGTATTTATGTGTTCTCTTCTATATTTGTGTGTATTTCATTGTTATATCTCGGTTATATTTATTCCTTCATGTCATTCTCAAAATAATCTGCATCAGTGGTATCAGAGCAATCTTCTCCTTGTCATTTCCCAGATCAGGTCCTTGACGAGGTCAGGATATAGAGATTTGGGTCTCGAGCTAGTTTCTCTTGAGGAAAGCCACTCTCCCTAGCCCAATCGACCTCCCATGACAGAAGAAAAGAGAGATGAAAGAGCATGAAATCCTTTCAATACGTTGCTCGGGGAAGCCCTAGTGCGACAAAAGAATGAGATGATGGAAAAATATGCTCAAATCCTTCGAAGACTACCGATGGCTGTAGCCGAGGCATCTTCAACAAGAAACCATTTCGCAAGTGAGAAACCCTTCAAGGTACAATTCAATTTTGATATCCCCTTATTTAAAGTCCATATAGATGCAGATGCTCTAGAAAAATGGTTGAATATGCTAGAAGGTTATTACTTTGTCCAAAAAATGTCCGGCAGTGAAAAGATCACCTCCGTGCTCCTTGAATCCCTTCCCCATGTCATATCTTGGTGGGAAGGTTACTGAGAGAGGTAAACCATGGATGAATCTACACTATTTGGGAGAGAACCCACTTGGGTGACCTTTGTAGATTCCCCAAAGGACGATTTCTACCCTGTCGGAAACTATTATGACCAATACATGAGATGGAAAACTCTGTGTCAGAAAAGAGACCAGACGGTGTCAGAGTACACCAACATATTTCATAACTCACCCTCAAATTTGTGTATCAAAGACTCCGAGAGACACCTAGTTTTGAAGTAACACAATGGTCTACACAGGTACATCCAAACAGATATGGATTTCTTGGACATCTCCTCACTGGGAGTTTCTTATCGATATGCAGTCAAAATTGAGAAGAAATTCAAGTAGAGTAAGTGGGAGAAACATGGAAAGAGTAAGGAAGGTCAACCTCAAGAAATCCATTCCTAGATGCAAGAAAAGAAGGGTCACGGGAAGTCTAAGAAAGACACCATAAAGTGGTGTGAGTTCCAAAACAACCCTTGTCACAACACTCATGAATGTCTCTCAATACAATCATTGGTGGATGAGCTCAAAGACAAAGATTCGAACCGCAACTTGGATCCTGATTCAGAAAATAATAAAAGGAGGCAGATCATTGATGAACAACCCATTGCTACTATTGAAACTGCAACAATCCAACCAAAATAGGATCATGAGGAGGGGGAGCAACTCTTCCATTCACAGATTTGGGTGAAGGGGACCCCTCTGCATTTTATTGTTGATAGAGGAAGCCAAAATAACATCATATTAGCAGAGGTTGTCAAGTAGTTGGATTTGCCAACAACAACACACTTGCAACCATGCAACATTGGGTGGCTTCGCCAGGGTCAAGATCTTTGTGTCAACCAACAATGTCGCATGTCCTATGGCATCAAGCCCTTCAAAGATGAGGTATTGTGTAATGTTTGCCCACTGGAAGTCTGTGATGTTCTATTAGGCCAACCATATATGTGGAAGCGTCATGTTTTTTATGAGTCTCGAACCCGTAGTGTCATTGTTACAATGGGGGGTCAGCTATATCGGATACCAGAGGTAATTCTGACTATTGTCCCACCAGAACAATGCCACAATGTAATCTCTCATACTGCAAATTTTATCCTCTTCACAATCTGATCAGAAGGTGAACATAAGGACACTGCAACCACTGTAGCCTCATCCCAAGACCTTTCTATCCAGCAGAAGCATATCGAAAAGATTTTAGATGAGTACCAATATGTTCTTGCTGCACCTATGGGGGTTCCTCCACACTACCCAGTCAAGCAAGGTTATAAAATAACCCTTCATACTCTTCATGTTTCATATTCACCGAAAAATTCCTCCCACACTCAGGTAGATCATGAAACTATATTGTTTGAATGGATCCAACCCCTCCAACAATAGGTTCATGACATCCTTCAACAAGCTAAGGAGGACAACTTCTTTCGCAAGGCAAGTAGCGCACCAAGCTTTAGATTTAGTAGAAGTCTCTCCATATCCCAAGGGAACTTGACGCAATAAGGACCATTACTTCCTATGGGGGGAGGAATGATCCAGATGGATCTCAGTGGCCATCCACCTCTTCCACTAAATCACCATTTTAAGCTTGTGGTTTTGATAAACCATGATATTCAATCTTTTGATGAGGAATGGAATGGAATGTCATATTCATTTGTTAATTACAGACATCATTTAATGATTTCCTGGTGGTCTTATGTACATGCCTACAACATAGTGTTAATGCACTAGATCCCATTAGAACTTTGTAGTTAAGAATGCTCAGGATATAGTAGTACTGGGATGGGTGACAACTTGGGAAGTCCTAGTGCTTTACATGCCTCTGACATTTTATAAACTTATTCCAATTTATCGCACATGCATCATGGGAATTATTCTCCTCTCACTCTCTCATATATAATTGAGGTGAAGCAGGCCCTTTAAGCATGAAATGGAGTGTGATGTAAATATTCTTGTGAATGAAGCGTAGCCAACATCTCTTTCGTTTTAGAGATAACATACCCCATTTTTCCAATTTGTGTTCTACAATGTTCTTCTATCTTATTCAGTAATAGAAGTTGGCTTTCATTGTATTCCTGTGTTCTCTTCTATATTTTTGTGTATTTCATTGTTATATCTCGGTTATATTTCTTCCTTCATGTCATTCTCAAAATAATCTGGATCAGATACACTAGTATACAAAGAGTCACGTACAATCTTGAGGCTCAAGTGTAATCTATTTTAAGGTAGATCCCATTTCTAGGCTCATCCAACATATTCCCTTCATAATATTCCAATTCATTGTCCCCTTTCTCTAAAACACATCACATGATATAAGGATCGTGCCACATGGGGTTGAACTTGCATTCCCCCAACGGTTCTTTGGCTTGGTCATATAGGTGGACCAAGTCATCCTCAACATACTATCGAGGACAAACAGACCTATCATACTGAACCTTAACACGTCATGTATTCACTTTGATAGTCATAGAGGCATCTCAACATTGCTCATCTAGATGCTCTAGGTGCACGAGGTGTCCTCAAGATCAGATGTGTCAGGTAGGAGCTCAATTTCGAGTTTGAGGGAAGGGATTTCTCATTCAATCGGAAAGATTGACTCCACACTATGCACTAACTGAAAGGGAGAAAAACCGGTAGAAGTATTAAACGAGGTTCGATATGCCCAAAGCGCAGGGTAAAGCATTAGATGCTAGTCAAATTTACTCTTGCTGACAGTTTTTTTCCAAATGGTCTTGAGATATTTATTCACTGCCTCTACTTGCCCATTTTCCCAGGGATAATAAGGGGAATAATGACCGTGCTTAAACCCCAGTTTTTATGCTAACTCCTTCATCATCAAGGATGATTTTAAGGATAGAAAATTATTTTTAAATGTATAAACCTTGGCAAACATTTCTAATCCTTCATATGCCAACCATAAAAAATTGGCTATATTTTTATAAAAATATTCATATTTCTAAGGATTTAATATCTTTTGTATAAAATTTTGGCGATTTTTAATGAAAAATAATTTTATCCTATAGAAACTTGGCGAATCATTTTTAGAATAACAAATCATTGTTTGGGAAAAACCATGGAAAATTATCCCATTAGCGAAATTTAGCCCCTAAAATCATCCATGTTCATCATTTTATTCTAAAATTGACTTCCATGATTAGTGACAATCTTATTTGGGATTTCAAACCAGGATATAATTTGGTTGAATACTAAAAATGTTTCTATCTTACCATCGAATTTAATGGTAGGCATGGCCTTTTCACACTTAGTGAAGTAATCCACGACCACGATAATATGTTGATGCCCCCTAGTCGAAGTTGGGTTATAATTCATAAAATCTACCCCCCACTTGGTGAAGGGACCAATGTTGATGAGTGGGTGAAGAGGGATTGGATGAAATCACATTTTTCAAGTGAACACATGGCAAGGGCGACACTTATTGATTACTTCGACACAATCTTTAAAAATTGACAACCAAAAATAACCATCTCACAATATATTTTGGGTTGTCGCAAGTCCAGATAGATGACCACCACAAGCCTCATTGTGACATTCATTGATAATCGAATTAGCTTCCTCGTGAGACAAGTGAAGATGAAAAATATTATCTACTCCTCGAAGATACAAAGTGTCACCGATCATAAGGTAGTTTTTAGCTTGATTTCGTATACATCGTCGATCGTCTCTCGACATGCGTTGGGGTAGCTTCAAGGTTTCAATATATATTAAAATATCTCCATATCAAGGTTCCGATGATGAGATAAGGAAAATATATTCGTCCACAAATTAATCGACATGAATAACATCCTCATCTAGTCGAGGGAAGTCTGATATCAACTCGGAAAAAACTAGCGATTTCTTAGACTTCGCTGAAGAAAAATTGAGATCAAATTCTTGCAAAATAACAGTCCCCTTATTGTGATTTCCCCCTATGATACACTTGTTAAGAATGTGTTGAAATGGATTGATATATGAAAATACGATAGTCTTGCAAAGAAATATATAATGTTTTAACCTTTGGAATGCATGTATGATGACCAAGGCTAGCTTCTCAACGTGAGAGTACTTAATTTCAGGACTGACTGAATTTCAGCTAAGATAGTAGACAATGGGCTCATGGAGCTTATCGTCTTCCTAAACCAGAACCATATCAATTGTCCCTTCGGATGTGGCGATATAAAAAAAATAATCCATATTGTAGTCTAGAGGCTTCAGCAGAGGCGTCGATTCCAAGGATTTATTAAGAGCATCGAAGGATTCATGGGCTCTCTCATCCCGTATAAACGAAGTATCCTTCTTCAAAAGACACATGAAACCATTAGTTAAATTGTCATAGTTCAATATGAACCGATGCAAGAAGTTAGCCTTCGCTTGTAAACCCTAAAGTTGTCAAATGTTGTGTGGGGGAGGCAATCAAAGTATTTCCTCAACCTTCATAGGATACACCATGATCCCATTCTCAGAGACTAAGAATCCTAAGAGACTACCAAACCTAACACAGAACATGAACTTTCAAACGAATGCAATAATAACGAAATATCTCAAATAGTAGTGGAAGGTGAGTAAGGTAAGCTTCGATAATGTGTTTTATATCATGAAAAGAAAAGGTCATGGCCTGTTGGAAGGTTGCTCCGATGTTTTTAACGCTGAAAAGAATTTTCTGGTATGCAAAAGTACCCTAAGGAAAAATGAAAGTCGTCTTGTGTTGATCCTTGGGTTTGATTTGAATTTGATTATATCTTGAAAATATGTCCAGAAAAGAAAAAACCTCGCTTCCCACACACTCATCTATAATCTGGTCAATGAAAGGTGTTGGGAAGTTTTCTTTAGGACAAGCCTTGTTCAGGTCTCGAAAATCCATACATACACGGATGGTTCCTTGTTTCTTATTCACAGGAACGGGGTTGGACACCCATTCGGTCAATGATCCAGATTTTATGAGAAAAATGAAATCACTACAGATTATTAATAGGTTATTAACACAAAATAACAAAGATAAAATAAAACTAGTTTTGTATTCAATAAGGAAATAAGTTGAAACTGTAAAATGCAGTAGAAGCAAGCTTGTTGGAATGGTGGCGGCTTATCTCTGAGAAGAGATGTGACCAGTGCACTCATTCACAAGAAGATGATTACAATAAGGCTTTGAAGGCCTTTTCACAATAAACAAGAATGCCAAAAACCCTATACATCCAAAAACCTAACCCTAGGAGATGAAGCACCAAAACTTATGTGGGCCCCATTTGGGTAAGTTAGTACATCAACTTCTCGGGGTCATAAATTTTGCATACGATCTCTATCTTAGGCGTATGATAGCCTGTTGGAAAGGTATGATCGAGAAAATTTATTTTCGTGAAAATAACGAAGGAACATCCATATTTCTCCCCGTTTTCCCAAAAAACATCGTTTAGGGCCTCAAAATGGCTCCAGAAGTGAAACACTGCTAAAAATAGTAAATTACCAAAATTGCAAGAAAACTGTTTTGAGAAAGTTGGAAAAAGTGGGTGGCCACTGATATCCACCTAGATCAATACTCCCTCCTTATTAATTAATGGTCTCCATTGCTTTGAGTTCCCCCATCAGATGAGGAAATATTTACTGAATTTGGCCCTGGGTGAGCCACTTGCCTTGGTGTAGGAGTTTCCCTGCTTTGACTACTAGATAAAGTTGGATCCTTTGTTGTTGAGTGCCATTGATCTATCTATCCAAATATGATCATTGGATTATTGTTGTATGCAGTCAGGGTTGAGCTCTCTTAGTGTCAATTGTTCTGCTACTTCTGAGGTGTCCAATAATGGTGAGAAATAAGGGCGAAGGAGATCCATGTTGAACATTGGGTGTAGGCCAAGGAAAGGAGGAATGTTGAGTTCAAAATAATTATCCCCCATGGCCTTGGTGATGGTCTACAACCCATAATAGAGTGGGTGAAACTTCTAATGGGGTCTTGTATGGCATTTTTTCTGCAAGTGCAACCAAACTTTGTTGCCCACCTGAAACTTATGTGGCACTCGATGTTGATCATGGGGTTGCTTGTACTTGTCATTGGAATTTTGTATGATATCCTGAACCTGTTGGTGGATGTGATGGATCCGATCAATGAAACGAGTGGACTTTTCAGCTTCGGTTGGAGAATAATATGAGTTTATCGAGGTGACCACAAGGGGAAGTGCAACATCTATGGGACCCAATGGTTGGAATCCCAACCCCACCTGAAAGGGGTTGTGGCTGGTTGAGCTATGCAGGGATCGTTTGTAGATATGTTGGACATAAGGAAGGCTCTCATCCCATGTGCGAGGGTGATTTTAATTATATATGTGAAGGATATGCACAATCATTCGATTTGCGACCTTGGTTTGACCATCTGTCTAGGGGTGGAAGGTCGTGGATTTGGTGAGCTTGGTATCGAGCAGTGACTAGAGGCTCGACCAGAATGTGATGAGAAATCGACTGTCCCAATATGAGACAATGGTTTGTGGGATTCCAGGATGTACCCAGACTCATTCAAAGAATATCTTGCCAATGGCCTCTGTTGTGATGTTCTTCTTGTAGGCAACCAAAATCGCCATCTTAGAAAAGAGATCAACAACCACAAAAACACAGTCATTTCTCCACTTGGTGGATGGGAGGCCCGATATGTAGTCCATTGAGATGGATTCCCATGGCCTGTAAGGAGTAGGAAGAGGGGTGTATAGGCCTTGTTTCTTAGTGGTTGATTTGGCAATAGCACAGTCAGTGCAGGACCTGATATACTTGATGACCTCTAGTCGAGGTTTCAACCAGTAGAAATGTTTTTGTAGCATCGCTACTGTATTTTCAATGCCGAAGTGTCATGCCACCTGACTGTAGTGGGATTCCCATATCATCTTCACTTTCTCTCTTAATGGAACATAGATATGGCCCAGACAACACAACAACCCATCCTGAAGATGGAAACTATCGACAATTGTGTTTGCACCCAACATTTGGTAGGTGGTGGTGAACTCTGAGTCTGTCTCATAGAGTTGAGGCCATATAGAGGTGTCATGGCCACAAGAGTCTAACATCACGGTGAGTGTCATGACTGGCGATCTGCTGAGGCAATCAACAACGTGATTGGTGCTTTATGTTTTATACTTGATGTTGAGGTGGAATTGATGCAAGTATGTGGACCACTTTTGATGGCGATCATTCTACAATTTTCCTTATGTCTGCATGAACTACAGTGGCTTATGATCAGTGTGGATGATTGTCTCCTTCCCAAGAATGTAATTCCTCCACTGGAGGTAGGCTTGCACAATAGAGTACATTTCTTTTTCACAAGTAGGGTACTTACGGAAAACATCTGATAGTGTCTCACTATGATAGGCCACAGGGTGGCTGTGCTGAGTGAGAATGATGCCCACAACATAATTAGAAGCATATGTCTCAATATCAAAGGGTTTTTGTAGGTTAGGTAGTGAAAGTATTGGGGTTGAGCACAAGCACTGCCTCAAATCATCGAACACTTATTTTTAGGACCGGACCCACAAAAATTCCGCCTTACCACCAGCCCTAGTTATTTGGCTGAGGGCCCATGCAATATGGGAGAATCCCAAAACAAACCTGTGGTAGAAATTGGCAAGGCCCAAGAATCTATGAAGCTCAGTGAGTGTAGTTAGGGCTGGTCAGTCACAGATGACTTGGATCTTGGATGGATCCACATGTATGCCATGTTGATCAACGATGTAGCCCAGGTAATGGACCCTGTCCATGCCGAAGGAGCATTTTTCCAAGTTGGCGTATATCTTGTGTTGTTGCAGGGTGTGAAGAACTTACTGAATATGATGCAAGAGTTTGATCCAAGTCTTGTTGTAAATGAGAATAAAATCCAGATATACCACTACAAAAGTATTGGTGAATGTTCACAAGATATCATCCATCATCCTCTTGAAAGTGGTTGGAGAATTTGTCAAACCAAAGGGCATGACCAACCATTCAAAAAGTCTTTCCTTTGACTTGAAGGTGGTCTTCCTTACATCTGTCTGTTCTATTGGGACCCGGTGGTAGCCAGACTTCAGATTAATCTTACTGAAGTATTTGGCCCCCATGAGTTGATCAAGTAGTTCATCGATTCGGGGAATCGGGTACTAGTTTCTAACTGTGATTTTATTCAGAGCTCGGTAATCAATATAGAGTCGCCAGGTTCCATCTTTCTCATGTACTAGCACGATTGGGCTCCCACAAGGTGATGATATGGGACAGATGTGCCCCTTGTGGAAAATTTCTTGGATCTATCGCTTGATCTCCTCATTCTCTAATAGAGAGTGGCGATATACTGGCCCATTGGGCAGCGATACGTTAGGGTTCAAATCAATGCGGAGCTTGACTTGGAAATGTAGAGGTACCCTAGTACGTGAGGAGAATATATCTGAGTATTCTTCCACTAACTTATCTACTTACTTCGGTTGTGTGGATAGGTCAGCTGCAGATACCCTGGATGTGGCTGTGATCTTTTTGTTATTCTAAGAGCGAATCATGAAGAAGAAAAAATTCCCCGTCTCAGAGATGACCTTCCTACATTGCTCAAAAGATATCAAGGAAATAGAATTAGGTGGGGTTGCCTCAGGTATCCTGTACAATTTCCTATTCAAAGTAATAATAACACTATGAGGCCTAGACTCATATACAACATGACGTTTCCATAAATAAGGTTGTCCCAAAAGAACATCACAAACTTTGAGAGGAGAAACATCACACAATACCTCATCTTTGAAGGGCTTGATGTCATACGATAGTCGACACTGTTAGCTGACACAGAGATTGCTTCCTTGGTGGAGCCATCCAATGGTGTAGGGTTGTGGGTGTGACGTTGTCGGTAGGGCCAACCTCTTGACCACCTTTGTTGAGATGAGGTTCTTCTAGCTACCACTATCAATGATGAGGTGCAACAGGGTGCCTTTTACACACATCTGTGAATGGAAGAGGCACTCTCGTTCTTCTAGCTCGTCTGGTTCACCAGGATGGAGCTTGGTAGTAGCAACGGTGGCACTTGGTTCCATATCAATGATCCGTCTTCCCTTTTATGGTTCTAGTTTAGAGTCAAAAGTCACATCTGATTCAGAGGATTTCACTTCGCCCACCAGCGGCTGCTTTGAGAGGCAGTCAACAATGTTATGCCAAGGGCTCTTATGGAAGTCACACCACTTCCCAGTATCTTTCTTTGTCTTTTCAGTGTCCTCCTTTTCTTGCGTATTGGACTGGTTGTCTTGATATTGACCATATTTTCTCTATCCTTTGTTCTATGGGTTGCATTCCCCCTTTCCTGGCTATTGTTGTGAGGGGTTCCCAGGCCCAAATTGTCGCATGTTTTGTTTGAGCTTCTGCTCAATTTCGATGGCATATCGGTAGGCCGTGCCCAAGGATGAGATGTACAGAAATTAAATTTCAGTTTGTATGTATCTATGCAGAGAACCATGATACTTGAGAACCATATGTCACTCTGAATATTTGATACCCAACTTGGTGCGCAAGGTATGGACGATATTTGTGAAATCTGGCACTGCTTGGTCTCTTTCTTGCCACAGTGTGGTCCATTTGGTATACAAGTCGTCATAACTTCTGACAGGGTAGTATTGTTCCTTAATAACATTCCCCAAGGATTCCCAGGTGGTCGTGACTATAAATAATGAGGGTTCCTCTATTTCCTTTTTCTCATAAAATGTTTCCCACCAATGTTTGACATGGGGAACGACTTTGAGTAGCGCAAAAGTAATATTTTCTCTATTCGAAAAGTTATGGACAGAAAAATACCCTTCTAGTAGATTCAACCACTTGTCTACAACATTTTCATCTATCTAACCTTAAAAAATAGGAATATCAAAGTTTATTTTTACCTTGAAGGGGGCGGTGCCTCCACTCGAAGAAGACGTGTCGCATGTTGGTAGCCGCCTAAGGATTTGTGCGAACCTATCCATTATCTCGTTCCTTTGTTGCATGAGGGATTCCTCAATCAACAGTTTGAAAGGATCTCTTGTCCTATAATATTTATTTTATCTTTCCATGAGAGGTCTCTTGGGGATGTGAGAGATTTTTTCCTCAAGAGAAACAAGCTCGAGACCCAAATCTTTGTACTCTGACCTCGTTGGGGACATGCATTAAGATGACAAGGAGAAGACCACTCTGATACTACTGATCCAGATTTTATGAGAAGAAATAAATGACTACAGATTATTAACAGGTTCTTAACAAAAAATAACAAAGATATAGTAAAAATGGTTTTCTATTCAATAAGGAAATAAGTTGAAATTGTAAAATGCAGCGGAAACAAGCTTGTTGGAATGGTGGCAGCTTATCTCTGAGAAGAGATATGACGGTTGCACTCATTCACAAGAATATGATTACAATGAGGCTCTGAAGGAATTTTTACAATAAAAAGGAATTCCCGAAACCCTGGACATCCAAAAACCTAACCCTAGGAGATGAAGTGCCAAAAGTTAGGTGGGCCCCGTTTGGGTAAGTTAGTACATCAACTTCCCAGGGTCGTAACTTTTGCATACGATCTCTTTTTTAGGCGTATGATAGCCCGTTGGAAAGGTATCATCGAGGAGATTAATTTTTAGGAAATTTTGAAGGGAATTTTATATTTCTCCCTGTTTTCCCAAAAAAACATCGTTTAGGGCCTCAAAACAGCTCCGAAAGTGAAAAACTGTTAAAAATAGTAAATTACCAAAATTGCCAAAAACCTGTTTTGAGCTAGTTGGAAAAGTTGGGTGGACATAGATATACACCTGGACCAGTCAAAGGAACCGGGTAGATGAAAACAACATTAAGTATCTTCTCTACCTCTACCCTAATAGTAGAGGCCTTCCTAGGATGAACATCTCTGAGACATTGTCGAACAGGTCTAGTATCCAGATAAGTCTTGATTTCATGTTAGACAATGTTAGGGTCGATCCCTGACATCTATTCATATGAAAAATAAAATACATCACAAAACTCTTTGAAGAGATCGGTGTAGATATGAATTTCTTCAGGTGAACAATCTGCACCGATGTATACATTTTCAATTTTTCCAGGAATTCGAGAGATATCGATCGTGATGGTAGGAGAAATATTCTCCATGTTTCCTTTGGCATAAACACCATGCGTATCTAGTGGAACCATAGCGTGACCGACCATCTCACTCAAGGTATATATAAATTCATCATGTTCGATCCTAACAAATTTTGGGAGAAAATAAGAGCGGTGATGCATTTTCTCCCATGGCCTATCGGGGCCATTAATGGCTTGTAATATGGATTCATATGAAGGTAAAGTATCATCGAGGAATTCATGTGAAAAATACGATTGGGTGGGCCATACGGGATTGATAATAGGATCATCCTCATCTGCATGCAAGGAGACATGATCTGGGTCGACAGTACTGTTATGAACAACTTGATACCCAACCTCTTTCACTGACAATGGCCTTGACATCCCATTTATGACTGACCTTTTCCTAGAGGATTCAGGGAAGGTAGGTTCCAAGGGTCGTTGAAATATGGAGTACATAAAGGAACGAACCTCATTGATGACAAATACTCACTAGAAATGGTATAAATGTGATGAATTGCTGCCATGAAATCAAAAGTACCCATGAGAGAGGAATACATTATGACACCAATAACCTCAGTTGTCATATGAGAATTGTTGATCACTGGGATAGAAGGTTCAACTGATGCATTAGGAATAGCATGTGCAAATTACAACTGATCAATCGTTACTATTTTCCCTTCGTGAGGAAAACATAAAGTGCGGAAAATAGACGACACGACCACGGTCGTGGCATAAGTCCAATTATTCCCTAGTAGTAATTTATAGTCAAGGGGTGGATCAACCACCTCAACATCAACCTCCATTGTATTTCCACCTAACTAGACTAGAAAAGAAGAAAGAATTTTGTGGGGTTGAAATGAATGACCATCAAATTAATTCATCATAGTCATATATTGAGAGAGAGTCGAAGAACCAATGGCTTTCCAAAATGTTAGGGACATCATGCACATTGCATAACCTTCATCAATAACAGTGAATTTGATGGTATATTTCGTTTAATCTACATGTATTTGTAAATCCTTGTGGTAAGGAAACCGAGGCTTAACATTCGTGATATAAAAATTAATAACCTTTGAGCCACACGAGTCTAGAGCTCCTAAAGAATATAACAAGGTGTTCCTCTATGACGGACACATCTTGAGCACCTCCAAATCCAACATCGCAGAAAGGGTTTGACCCATGTATTCGACAATCGAATAGTTCTGGGTAGCTCTGGCATTAGGATTGTGGGCAGAGAATTTTAGTACTCCTTTCATAATGTGAGGCGAAGGTTCTGGATTTTCAATCTGCAAAGGTGTTTTTGGAGGAGGGGGAGACTCTAGACCTAAAACAGTCTGTGAAGAACTATAATCATGAGATAGAGTGGCTACATTAATATATGACTTGACCATATTAACACATAGACAGTCTCCTTCATGTAACACATAGAACAGGGGTTTTGATTCATGTTCGACACCTTTCTGGTATTGGAGGAGCTCGAAGCTATTTGATGATTATGCAGAAATGGATTGGTCAGCACAATGGACGGTTGAGATAAGAGTCTGGAGGCTTCCTCAAGTTTTGGGAATAGGTCGGTAAGGTGATCATATTTACAAAATTTACAAGGAAAAATTACCTTCCTATTTTATTTCTTTCCCTCACGAGGATTATTATTTGATCTATCATTGTTAGTGTCTTCCTTGGATTTATTATTATTTCTCCCACCCTTATTCTAATTACCTCGTTCTTTCTTTATATTCCCTCCTATTTATTGGTTACCATTTGGGTTGGTCGACAACTACAAATAGTGCACATCTATCGAATGAGTGGGAGTGGAGGACAAATACGAATCTTGTCCTACTACAGATTGGATTAGAGACAACTCCTTCAACTGGTTCATTACCAAGTTTGTAGACTTAGCATTTGTAGAGCCTATAATTCCATCAACACAAGGCCTATTCTTTTTTCTAGGGTCATAATTTGATATCGATGCATTAGGAAGAATTTCATATAACATCCTAGACTGAGCATATATGAGGTCCAGTTGCAAGGCTTTCAAAATAGCTTCTTCCTCATATGTTACCCTAGATGTAGAGACATCCTTCGAAATATAAGGCAATAGGAATTTAAGGAACCACTCCAACAAAAACTATGTAGGAATTTAGGCTTTGATCAACCTCTTCCATCTATGCCACTCCTGGATATGGTCTGAGATATGTGTGCCCTTATCTTGGTGAAGGGTAGACAAATTTTCTATGCCACCATTGTAATGAACCAACAACTAGAAGTGGTTGAGAAAGACCAAAACCATCTGATTAAAATTTATGTATGTTACCTCTAGTAGCTCAATGTACCATTTCTAGGCGACCCCGTGAGGATGCGTTGAAACGGTCTCAAATGAATGAAATCTTCATTAAGAGAATTGGATGATCACCAAAGATGAAAAGTAGTATTACGATCAGTCGGATCCTCTCCAGTATTTCCTTCAAATTTTAAGAATATTCGAAGGAATATTGGTGGGTACGAGGGGCCATGACGGATCATGACGCACTCGTTCATTCATTAATATCGAAAAATATGGAAAATTGAGCTTGGATAGAAAATGGATTCAGGGTTGCGGAATTTCATCCCATGCTCCCAGAAAATATTGATGTTGAGGGATTGCATACCATCCAGAGTTTTGGAATACACCACAGACCTGTCTAGTATGGTAATATCCTCCTCCAAACTAATTCATTAGAGGTGGTATGGGCACCACCTATGTAGGAATGGTATAATGATGGTTATAAAAATTTCCCCCAATTGGAGTGGCTCTAGGCTGGGGGTTTCCCATAGTATGAAACAAACCTCCTCCTGGTGGAAATCTGGAGGATGGAGGTGGATTAGTCATACCAAATGTGTTAGTCGGAATCAACATGGAGGAGGAAAGGGGAATGGACGGAACATAGGAGGTGGCTTGTCCACCCAGTTAAGTACTCCATCCAGGAGCATTGATACTAGGATTAGACCCAATAGAAAAAATAGGTTGACCCCCAACCAAAGGATTCATTTTGGGAATTTGACCTCCACCTAACGAGAGATGATTACGCAGAGGGGTCATGCCTCCAGGTCCAATACTAGGATTTACATTAGTCACGGAAATGGAGAATGAAATTTGTGATGTCATTTTTGGCATGCCAAAAGAGAAAGGGTTAGAGACTGAAGGTATGGACTGAGAATTGTATCCAAGCATAGAAAAAGAGACCTAAAAGGGTTTGTTACTATGGGTTGAGTAGAAACCACAGGATGGATATGAGTAATAACAGGAACCTCCGGTACTATAATCTTTGTTGTTGAAGGAGTCAAAGGAACCACATTAACTATAGTAGGTATAGGAGTCGAGGGACTCCCATGTCTTTATGACTCGAATAAGTACTCATAATTGTATAGTCACAAGTCTGGTAGGTGGCGGTATGTGTACCACATTTAGTAACTTTGCGCCTCTTAGAAGGAAAAGACTCAAAGTGCGGTGGTAACTTCAACAAATAGCGAGACCTGAGAGGAAGTTGGTCTAGCTCCACGATGACTCAAGACTCATGATATAAAAAAAAAATCCTAGGGACATCTAACAATTAAAGAGTACACCAAAATAAACAAAAAGGCCAAATCCACACAAACATGATATAGTAGCTTAAAAGGGGCCTCCCTCACTAGATTAGGTATGCCTCTCCCAAGAGGGGCCTGAGACTCCCTTCAAAATATTGGAGGTATCATAATCAGGTATAAGGGCCCTCGTGGTATTAACAATGTAGTCGGTCAGATCTCCTCGAAGAGGTAATCCTCCATAAAGTTTGTGTGTTTTCCGACCCTTATCTAACTCAGGGTACCTGCACAATAACCCACACAAGTAACCTATGTGGCTACCTATTTCAAGTAACTAGAGCCACCATGATGCAAACAATGTGTAGGTGAATAGTCATAAGTCAGGTCCACCATATGGGCAGGGTAACAAAGCCCAAAATCTTGAAAGCACCACCTCTCATGGAGGTAAAGGTACTAGGAAGAACCCCAAATATGAATAGATCCCCAGAGATTATGGATTTAATCCCTAGTATCATCGCCAATTATCTTATCAGGAAAATCACTCCATGGCATGGGGTAAACCACAACAGACAAAATGACTGTAGAAATCAACTCTAATCCCAAGTAGGCTTTACAAAACAAATGCTAACAGGAAAAGATCAAGAGTCTACCTCGTTCGGATGTTCGATGAAGACCATCGTTGAGCTCACAACTCAAAGCTTTATACTTGCAACCTGCCCTCAATAACCAAGATATGCAAGAATATGGTGATAATATATATTGTTAGAACGTAAAATAGCATAATCCATTAACATACATGACAAATACGCCTAAGGAATAACAATTCAAATATTTGCAAGATATAAATTGGACGAGAAAATAGTATTTCTATTAAAAATGATCAACATAAGTGTATAAGTGACAAAAAAATTTGTTGGCACACATCAGAACCGAGAAATTAAGTCCCTTCTAGTTGGACCTCCACCACCTCAATCCTCCACCAAAGGAAAGCTCATATAAAGGAGACAATGAGGTTCTCCAAAAAAGACGGAAGAGCTTGGGGACTGAACAATGTGTTCAGAATTTCAAGGATAAAGGGATTCAGACTCAATGTGAAGTGAAATTTCTCCATAGTATCTCTGTTCTCAAAAGTTGAATTCTCTCTCCTTCTATGGTTTGGATATGGCCCAGTTTATAGCCTTCAAGTGGAACTAAAGGGTCGATTCAGAACGTTTTAAGTATATGCAAGGTCAAGGATCATGGATCTCATGACGTGACATGGAAACTTGACACAATTTTTAATTTTGGGCACCAAACCTGATCTACGTGGGCCATAATGGTGCAACCTACATATATGCATGTTGTCTAACTGGTAGGGCTCATATATGTGGAAAAATATTAATTTTTGTCTCTGGAATTACAATAAACGACTTCAATTTTGCATAGGGAAATGGAAAATCCCTCTAAGCAAGTTGCATGGGCTGAGGAAAAAATTTCTATAATATGAAAGAAATCCATTGTTCCAATGCTTGCACAATGTTATCTCACAATTTTTAGGTTTGGAAAATCCTGACCCAACCACCAAAATGGAAACAACTAAGGGACACTATACCCAATGTCACCTTGATATAGATCCCACACTTTGAGGGTGATGAGGTCACCCTAGGGAGGCCATCCCAGTGACCATGGGGGATTGATATATATGGAAGAGAAATAAGAGAAGTATCCCCCTAAAGGTCAATGATGGAAAAATAAAGAAGGATTTGATGACTCGTCTCTAGGTGGTTTAAGGTTTCAAAGTCTTTAGATGCCTGGAAAGGTTGTATCTACCTTCCTGAGACACAAGAAAAACCACACTTGCATATAATAATTTCATTTGGACAAGAAAGCTAATATTTTTGTCCCTAAATGAAACAATAATCAATGATATATATCAACACATAAAATATAATAAGGACTTAGTTATATAAGTACTAAAATTCTAATTGAATAAGCATGAAACAATCTAGTAAAAACTTGTTTAGCTCAACAATGATAGAACAAGTGTTGGCTTATATCTCTCACATATAATTATAGGTTTGATTTAGGTTCATATCTCAATAGGTTTCCAACAAATACCTATAAAACTATCGGCCCTCCTGGTAAACCAAAAGGAAACAAAACACACATAGTGCACTGCATAGTCTCACCCAAGATAGCTTTATGGGTGACTGCAATGCTCAAGTTCTTGCAGTCTAGGAATGAGTGGGGATTTGGGAGTGTATTATTCCTTCGTCATGCATTCACCATGTTATTCATTCAAATATTTATATGATTCATTCATATTTATCCCCATGCATGCATTCTATTACATCTATCTTAATCATTCATTCATAAACTAATCATTAACATAAGATAAGCATGCAAGAAGCATCACATATAACACATGTTTTACTGTGGTTCACACCCTCGTCGACTACGTCCACAAATATTTGGATTCTCTTCTCTTTTATTTAGTCTACTACAAAATATTGTGTTGCACGCATTGCTTCTTCCATCATACAATCATGAAGAGGTTCAAGACCCTCTATGAGGTGGAATAGATCACACCAAGCTCCTCAACCTGTGACCTAACCCTCAAAATCTAGCTTACTTGACTCTTTGATCTCACCTTGGACTTATAATTATTGAACAACTATGAAATTACAACTGCTGAACAACAACTGAACCCCTAACCTAGATCTCCGAGGTTCTTATTTATACTACTTTTCAGGCTTATAGCCATTACAATATTTATCAAAAACCCTAACCTTATCATGGTTAGGTTTTCTTGCCTTCTCGCCTTGCATGCTGCTCCTCTTGCATGTTTCTTTTTTCCATGCATGTTTCTTTTCCTTCCAAATATTCTTCTCTAAAATTATGTCTGCTCTCAAAATATTCTTTCTTCTCAAAATAGTCATGCGCCCAATAGGCCCCCAACACTCAATACTACATTGGGTGCAAATTACGACGGTTTAAAATTTCGTCATATTTTTTTGTTCTTTTTTTGGACTAAATATATTGTTTTTTGGGGGGGTCCAACTGTTGGTCGCTCTAGCGACCAACATTCCACGTTGGTCGTTATAACGACTAAAGTTAGTCAATAGAGCGACCAACCACCAGTTAGTTGCTATAAAGACTAACTTTAGCCATTATAATGACGAACTATGGCACGTGTGAGAATCAAACGGTCATTTACGACAAATCGATCCGATATATATCTCAGTTACGAAAATTTTTCTATAGTTGAGACAATCATTTTCTACAGTTGCAAAAATCATTCAGGTGTTCTGATGCAATGGTGTTTTGGTTTTTTATGAAATCTAGATTTCAATTCTCTTTCAAGAAGAGAAACATTGAATTGATCAGACTCTACATAGCTGAGATTTTGAATGTCAGTACTTAAAAATTTTCTATGTGATTTAGTAATTTCGTGCTATTGAACTATTTTAGGGTTTATTTTCACTCCTTAAATAAGATTCTATGGTTTATTTTAACTCCGTAGAAGGATTTTATGGTTTATCCACTTTTGATAGAGTAAAAATATTATTGATTCAACTACAATCACTCTAATTAGATTCAATCACTCTAATTTTGTTCTTATATTTCATGAAAATTCTTGAATATCTAAGTATCCTTGCCTTAGTAAATTTACATTTAGGGTTTCCTCCTTGAGTTGGAAAAGAACGAACTAGAAGTCTACAACAGTGGATTTTTTGGTGATATTGGGCATCAATACTCTTTTGTATCCCCAAAGGTAACCTAATTTTTATTAGGGAATTAATATTATATAGTGTGATTTTGGGTGATAATAGATCCACCTCCTCTTATTAATGGAATATTGTGATTTCGGTGATGAATCAAAGTATGAGGCTTTAAACTTGGACAGTAAAAGATGTATAGTGTACCGTTTATCATTACCATGCCAATGAATTGCTTGTCATATTTGATTGGTTGTCTTCAAATTAATTTTCTTTACAACATCATTTTTTATGATAATTAAAGTTGTCTTTACGCTTCTTATATCATGATTTATTTTTCTCCCCAAACTCTTTCTTGCACTTCTATCAATTTTGATAACATAATAGTAGGTGGATCAAAACAAAGAGATTATTAGAATATTCATTTATGTTTGGATGTTTATGTGTAGGTCAATGTGTTGTTTTAGAACCAAGTGTCATTTAGATTCCCAAATAGCGTCCACTGTTGTACGTTGGATATGAAATGCAATGGTTTCATGCTTTGTTCCTTATTTTTTCTAGCTGATTTTAGGTTTCATGCTTTGTCCCTTATTTTTTCTGAACATGCTGTATAATTTTCATTACAAATATCTAAATATATACCAAATTATTTGAATGGATTTGTATATTGTACTTATAATGTTTCAATGGATTTGTTGTAATAGGTAGATTTAATGTCAACTCCAGACGAGAAAAGAGAGCTTTTTATGTTAAGGCGGAAAATGGTGATTCATGGTGATGGGAAATGTTATTGACCTTGTTGTGAATGCAGGGGTTTTAATGGAAGAAAACTACCTTTAAAAATAGTTGAAAAACATTGTAGGGAGAATGGGCACGTTGAAGGGGGCATTGAATATCATCCCATGGTAAGTAATTAGATATTATAGATCTTTAAGGGTATTATACATTAATTGTTTTTTTTTAATTTATATTTCAAAATAATATTTGTGATATACTCTAATTGTATTTTATTTCTTCTATTGATTTTATTAAAGAAAAATCATCCTGAAAATGTGATGTCGCCTAGCAGAAAACGTTTTCATTGAGATAATACTGAAGAACAAGTTGAACTTAATCGTGTGGATAATGATGATCACGTTATTCCTATGGAAAATGATGATATTAATAATGCAATTGATGATGATGGGACAAATAGATTGTTCCAAGACATTTATAATGCTCCAATGGATGATGATGTAAACTTGGAGGAGGACAACTTGCAGGATGATAATGATGACAATGATGAGGACAATGATGCTGAATATATTTTTGATAAACCTTTCCTTCAAAATGTCACAGAATCCCTATATGAAGGCACAAAAAAAAGTCTTCTCTATGCTGTAATGTTTTTGGTCAACTTGAAGGTATCAAATGGTTTGTCAAACACATGTATGACATATATCCTAAGGTAAGAAACATAATTTTACAGTTTTATGCAATTTTCAACTTTTATTTTATTTTCAATGTCAATTGATGTCTAGATTAAGGATGCAATATTTATAATGATTAATATAATTTTCATTATTGATTTTGTTTTTGTATATTTTTGTTGTAGGTTGATAGGCGAATATTTCTTACCATCACCAAATAAGTTACCTCGCACATACCGAGAATTATCTTCCATTCTGAAAGAAATTGGAATGTAATATCAGTTTATTGATGCATGCCCCAATGATCACATAATATATTATGGACAATATGCATCTGAATCGAATTGTCCTCAATGTCAAATCAGTAGATATCAAATTGATCAGTTAACAAAAAAGGTGCCTCACAAGGTTCTTCGTTATATTCCCATAATTCCACGCCTGCAATGACTATTTAGATGTCGGAACATAGCATAGTTTATGGATTACCATGCACGTAATATAATTGAATAGGATGTTCTTTGAATGCCTACAGATGGTTCTTTATATAAAAATATCGAAGAAAGATGGCCAATTTTTAAAGAAGAACCTCGTAATGTTAGGATTTCATTAGCAGCGGATGGTGTAAATCCATTTGGTGAGCTCAGGTCTATCTACTTAATGTGGCCTGTTTTTGTTATAAACAATAACCTTCCTCCTTGGATTTCAATAAAGAGAGATCACACAATGTTGGAAATTATTGTTCCAGGTATATTTTTATAACGATATTGTTTTTTTAATGTTTAACATTTCATTTGTCTTGTTCATTGCACAATTTCATATATGTATACAAGGTGTAGCAATTATGTATATTTTTTAACCATTTAGGTAAATACCAAGTGAAAGATATGAATGTATATATTGAGCCTCTTGTCGATGAGCTGTTAAAGCTATGGGACGACATCACTATGTATGAAATCTCTAGACCAATAGGTCAAAGAGTATTTCAATTCCATGGGATTCTTACATGGACAATTCACGATGCACTGGGACTAACACATTTTTGTGGTATGTAACACACTATTGCACTTAAATAAGTTAGATGTTGATGATATTATAATGTTTTTTTTTTTTAAATAATTGCTTGTTATATAACTAATATTGCCATTGATGTGTATCTTCTAGGTCTTCAAACAAAGGGTAAATTTGCATGTCTAGTTTGTGGTCCTAGGATGAGATCTCGTTGTTCAAGAAGTTTAGGAAAGGAGTTTTTTGATGAATATAGGCACTTTCTCCCTAAGAACCATAGGTATCAAAATACCGATACACATCTTTTCAATGGTAAAGAGGAGAGTGGGATAAAACCATGAAGAATGACACCACACCTATGGAAGTTGGAATATAACAGATCAAATCGTCAATGTAAGTCAATCTTCATCATCATATGCAATATATTACATTTTTTAATCATGTTGAATTCTCATGTCTACTATGTATAATCTAACAATTGTTGTGTTAATTTCATTTATGTAACATATAGTTGTTCATCAAGGCATTGATCTTCTTCCACGAGGAATGAAAAATTTCCCTAAACAATTCAGTAGGTTTCCCTACTATGAGCAACTAGAAATAACTCATTTGTTCAACACAATGCATATCGGGAAGAACGTAACAAAAATGTTGTGGAGAATCTTAGATGGAAGGCGTGACCAAGAAAAAATTTCTAAAATTTGTAGTGACATTCAAGAAGCCAATCATGCAATGATAAATATTATTGATTTAAATAGGACTAATAGAGTCGATAGAAATAGCCTCTCATGGTTATTTAAAGAAGATGAAAGCAATGCTGTAAAATAGCTCATTCGAAAAATTAGATTTCCAACAGGTTTTGCTTCAAACATCAAGAATATGTTAACAAAGAAAGGTGAATTTGGTGGGTTAAAAAATCATGACTGGCATACCTTCATCAAGGTAATTTCTTTTGTATATTTGTTATGTATTGGTAAGAATCAATGTAATATTTTTAAATTTTGTAAATATATTGTTAATATGAAATCGAAAATTTATTAATGTGCCATTGTTTTGTTACTGTATGTGATACCTCTATCTTTTCTCGACAGCTTTGAAAACAACGTAAAACAAGTTATATATGACCTTGGAAAATACATGAGGTAAATAACGACATGATGAATTACATATTATTATTTATATGTAATAAAATGTTGTAGAAGTTGTTGATGACATGTGTTTTACTTGTAATATTCATGTATACAATATTGTCTTTGTTGAAACCTATTTTGTTCTTGTAACATTTGTAGGTGGTTGTCATCTAAAAAAATCCATAAGGAAGATATAAAATATTGGAAGAGAGAAATTCCTCGTTTAATGTGTGCAATGCAAAAGTGTCTACCTCCAACATTTTTCTATGTGCAAGAACAGTACCTCATACACCAGGTCGAGGAGATTGAATTGTGTGGACCTATACACACAAGGTCAATGTGGATGGTGGAGAGACACTTGAAGTCATTGAAGGCTTTAATTAGACAAAGAACATTTCCAGAGGGTTCTATGGTGGAGGGTTATGTGGTATATCAAACGTTAGTGTATATTAGTGATTATCTTCCTGATTTAGGGAGGAAAATTAATATGCATTGCATTTTGGGTGTCAATAACGTTGAAATATATGAAGTGGAGGTCTTGGTTGGGAATGGTAAAATGAGGAACGTGAAAGGTATTATATTATTTGATTTTTATCTATATTGTATTTCTTCAATTTATATTATACCTCCATCAATTATTATTATTCATTATTCTTACTAATTTGTATTTTTTTTATTGCAGCTGGTTGAGTGTGGGATGCACTACATTTATACATTGCCAAAAATCTTGATTGGATGAAGCTATGGATATAAAAATGTGAACAACATGATGGTAGGTTATCATGGGAAGGGGTGGCTACATTAATTAAAAGAGATCATCGTAATGAAGATCACAATCTTATGCAGAGGAAGATTGATTTAGCATATGGTTTAGAAGATAAACAGGTAAGCATATAAAATTTTACCCACACTTTTTGTTATTATACAAAATGTTAATGCTTTATTTATTAATATTTATTAATATTAAATACGTTTATTAATTAATAATTTATTTTGTCCTTATCGGGAATATTGCAGTTAAAGCACCGCAAAGCTATGTGGTATAATGGTCGAAAATTTCGCATCAAAAGGGTGGATGACACGAAGAAAACCGTCGATTCAGGGATAACTACAGTGTTTCAAGTCACTAATGTTTCTTCTAGAAGTGACAAACATCAAATACTAGCATAAAATAGATATTATGGATATTTGGATGATATAATGGAGTGTGACTTCAAAGCCTTCAAGATAATTTTGTTTGAGGTCAAATGGTATCGTTTATGGATAAATGAATGTGATCCTGAACGAACTATTATTCAACATGACAATGGTTTTACCATGGTTAATACAAGGACATCTGAGCCGAGTCTAGAAAGTTATGTTCTTCCCAGCCAATGTGAGCAGGTATTCTATTGCGAGGTTCCCGGTAAACCAGGTTGGTCGTTTGTTGTTAGATATGATCCAGGAGGAAGGCTTGTAAAGTATAATGTACTGGAAGAAGATGATATTCAAGAACTAGAAGGTGATACAGGGGAACATGAGGAGGTATACCATGTATCGTCAGATAACACAGTCAAAGAATTTGATCGACCATATGATGTAGATGATAATGTTCTCGATGACGCTATATCTGATGATGATATTATTGAAAATTATTATAGTAATGATGATGATGTTGATATGGCCAATCCATTTGACAATGATTATGAAATACCAGATGATGATATAGAATATGATGAGTTGGATGAAGAAGAATATCAATGATATTCCTACATGTGGTGAGTAATTTGTACTATAGATCTCTTATGTTTTTTTTCTTTCATGTAATCTTAGTGTCATTTTTAATTATAGTTGTTGAATCTAGATAGATTGGGTATTGGGGAAATGACAATGTTCATGATGAATATGATATTGACGATGTTGATTTTGATGAAGAATAAGATGAATTATATATAGAGGTGTGTTTTATATGATGATCTTTATATGTTTTTATTTTGTATAATATAGTATTTTACATGTTCTTTATTATTTCAAATTGGGTATGGGGAAATTGAGAGTGATGTGCCGGGGGGGCATAATTAGAGCTTCCACCTTCACGTGGTTTCCCCTGTTTAGTAGAGAATTAACTATTCTCGAATCCAAGAGAAGCTCATGAAAAACGAGGTTTATAACATAGTTGAAATTTGACTCATCATCGCCACCCCCATTTTTCAGGGTGTTCGAGGGCAACGAAGCTGATCCAAATTTTGGTTGCCCGTATCCCATTAATGATTGGTCTGAAGAAGTTCCATACTTTTCACCGTACAATCGATTTTCAGAGTCGGTTAATTTCTCGGGATTCATGCCCAAAGATATGTAGATTGACTACTGCTTCTGAATTTTTTAAAACTGGTTAAGATTGAGAGAAGCATATTCTCCTCCATCTCTTTCATCAACATCAACCCATCCTTCACACAACTTGATTTCAAAAATGCCCGAATCTACTCATTAAATGTATCTATGGTCAATTTTCCCACAAACTTCTCCATTCTCCATTTGGAAAGTCAAGTGATCTAAGTTACCTTTTCTATGTGTCGAAATTCCTCGCTTTGTTAACCATATGCTCATTAGGTGAGAAGTCCTTGCTTACAACAGTCATTTAGTGCCTACCTGTCATGGGTTGGTCTATTTAACACCTCTTTTTTCCATTTGGTGCCCATGTTGACCATTTATTTTATTCCCAAGAGCCCCATTAGCCCCACCATGACTTTCAATTCAAAATTGTATGCTTCCTTCTCATCTATTTTTTAGTTATTTCCCTATGGGTTCTTATTATCTTATTGATTTTCACATACATTGTTTATGGTCACTTATGGACTTATGGAGAATGCTGCATTGAAATTTTCTTCCTTATGCTCACCAACATTGCATTCACTTTTTTCACTTGTCATTTGCATCCATTTTTTTCTATAGTTTTGACCCCATATCCCTAGAGGAGACATGATGATGAGTGTACATAACTTTCCTAACATATTTTATTATTTCTTTGCATAATGTTTTTTATGTTCGCTCGAATGTAGTTGCATGTATAATGACACTCAACTCCTTCAAAATTATCATTCTCCAAATATCTTATACAAATTTTACAAGGAAATTGTACTAGGACTAGACAAAAGCAACAATGTCGACCTGTGAATGGGGCCAAAGTTGAATGTTTTTCAAACTGTTTCTGAATGCATTGAAATTTGACATGGATAGACTATTCACATGCCTTAACAATATGGGAGGGTTTCTAGACTCAAATTTGACTCACACACCCACTTTCTTGCATCATTAATTCATCATGTAAAACATAAACCCTAATTTAGTGGAGTAAATGATTTGTTCCCAGTGAATGGATGCGTTGTTGTTGACATGGAATGGGACAACATATGTACCTTCTTAATTTTCTTCCTTCACTTTATGTGGGCCTGGTCATAGGAAAACAACCTTGCAAGTGATTTAACTTAGCTTTTCTATGTGTCGAAATTCCTCACTTTGTTAACCATATGCTCATTAGGCGAGAAGTCCTTGCTTACAATAGTCATACAATAGTCATTTAGTGCCTACCTGTCGTGGGAGATGTACCATGATTTTGAGTTTTCAATTCTATGATTGGTTATTCTTCTAGTATTTATGGAACACCCTTCAATGTCTCTTGAATTATTGGTGTATATAATTGGTCCCTTTTGGTGTCGATTGTTTCCCAGGTCATCATTAGGTCATGCTTATGTTAAAGGGAAGTTTTTAGCTTGCTTTGGACATTTCTCAAATATCTTTACCATCCATGTCAACCTTCCCAGTGCCAATTTGTACTTTGCGGTTTTTTCTCTCAAAGTTATTGTCCAAGACCTCAATTCATGTTCCTAATCTTATTTTTCACCAATTGATGATAGATACCTCAATGCCTTCTTTTTAGAGAATAAATTAGTATAAAATTCAACTCATTATTTTGGGAAGTCGATTTAGAGACATTTTCAATAACTTGGGGAATCATCAGTGGTAGGTTCCATCACATGTGACAGTGGGTATACATGAATGACACCTGATCAATTAAGTCTCCTAAGTGTTTGAAATCATATCATATGTTCACAATTTATAGAATGTAATTTGTACACTTGTTGTCACCTTGTCAATTAAAACAAGAGTTCTTAGGAAAGTCTTAGGTCTTTGAGGAAAATACATTAATAATACATGGCAATAGGATGGGGAAAAAATTAAAGGAATATTGATGAAGACCTTGATATGCTTATTGAATTCTCCAACATTGATCAAAATATGTATTTATAGATAAATTTATTTCCCCTCCTTGTTCCTAAATTGAATCAAGTCATGTTATAGAAGTTTATATTCTTAGAGGTGATAATATTTTAGATAAGGATCAATGTTGTAATGAGGAGAAGATAGAACAAAAATTGAACCATCAGTTGCTAATTGCTACAACCTTCAGTACGATCTGGATTATGTACATGTGGACCCTGCCAAAGATATGAGTGGAGTAATGATCATGCTTAAAGGAAAACAACACATATTCAATAATTATTGGTCACATGATATTTACCCTATGCCCAATATTTTCACACTACATGATGATTCTTTTAGTAGAGGAGAGGATGTGACTACCAATAATCGTCAACAAATAGATGTGAAAATGGCAATGTTGGTTTCAAGATTTGATCACATTGGGTGTGATTCTTTCATTAGGTAGTGCATGAGCATAGAGATGTATGATCCTATCTAATCCCAAATGTAATCAATTAGCAAAAACACACATCAACAAAAACATATGGTTATAAAATTCTTATTCATAAATATACCACTGGGAGGTTCAATCATATTGTTAGAAAGAATAATGATGGATATATCATCATACATATGGGGCCAAATGATAGTCTCTTTGTTTTTGTTTGTTATCAAACACAAGGGTTGAATGATTAATATATATATATATATATATATATAT
>ML783675.1:848268-859557 GCA_009831015.1 Picea engelmannii
TTTAGATCTAAATAAAAGTGTTGTTATATATAACATACTTGAAAATTTTGATGATAGGTTGCCTGACACTTCGAAGGAAACCAAAGCAAGGATTGCCAAACATGGCCAACACAAGCTAGGCCCGGGCGGCTACTTGAGGTTACTGTAACATTCCGCTCTGGCGCACTTACAGAATGTATTCTTTGAGGACACTTGCTCTCAAGTGATCTGGATTTTTATGATGATAAAACACTTATCCTTGATGATTATGCATTATGATTGATGAACAGGATGTTTTACTATTGTTGTATACAGGTGCTACTGACTCAGTTTATTTGAGTGTGCAGGGTTTTTGACCTTGAGGATGCAGAGGCATCGGTGGAACTCCCTTGGACTCCGGATTGAGTCAGGGAGTGGGCTATTTGGGTTGTTTCATTTACGGTGATATTGCTTTGTTTTGATGATATGCTATTGATTTTATGATATGTTGTTGACATGACCTGACATGATGGTTGATGATGCAGGCTGACAATAGCTTGTCGACCAAGACTCACATATGGAGTAAAGGGGCCACACATGATTTCTAGAGAGGTTGAGGGAGAGGTGTGGACAACAGCCCTGCCACAGCCTACTAGCACTCCCGCCATGGCTCGAACTGTAGGTTAATGATTACCTAGTTCGAGAGGGTCCACGATACCGTGAGGGCGACTGCGAAAGTCTCTCACGATGATTCTAAGGGGCGCGCAATAAGGCGGGGGCCTTATTCCTTAGAGCCCTTAGTCTCCCACAAGTTCACCTGGCGGAGTGTTGAGTCCAAGGGTTATAGATGTCTACCAATCTGTCAAGTCAGTGAGTGGCACCCTTGGAGCACGTGGTGCATCCTGAAGGGCACATCACGCAAAGAAATACAAGTCAACGAGTGGCACCCTTGGAGCACGTGGTGCATCCTGAAGGGCACGTCGCGCAACAGAAGGAAACGAGGCGAGTGGAACCCTTGGAGCACGTAGTGCGTCCTGAAGGGCACGTCGCATGGATGATGAAGATGAGACAACCTAGATGACCCTAAGACCTTAACGCCTAATAAAATTCTTAAAATGACTCCCCTAATGAATTGTCGCCTAGTTCAATCTAAATCTAAATTTAAATCATCTCAAAGATAAAATTATGATAAGCCCTAAGAAAAGATCCTACAAAATTAAACATAAGGGCGTAAACTAAAACCCTCCTTTGTGTTAGTAAAGTCTTCTTAAACTAAAGGGGGGTAAAGTAATGAGGGGGATAAATTAATTGAAACCCAAAGTTTTTAAATTTTAAAGAAGATTGAAATTATTAAAGTGTGGGAGTATAAAAATTTAGGATTTTAAAAATATATTGAAAGGACTATTAAGCGCATTTATCATTTTGGGTTTAACAAAAAAAAATAATAAAAAGAGAGAAAAAAAAAATAGAAATAAGGAAACTTGGAATAAAGGAAACTTAATAATGGAAAGTAGGAGACATAGGGTAAAAAGTAAAAAGGAATTAGCATTTAAGGAGTTACTAAAATTCAGAAACTTCATTTTAGGAAAGTGATTAAAAGCATGAGAGGGGATATAGGAACCCTAGGAGAAATTTTAGGAGCGACTTTAGGGGGAGTGAGGGAAATGAGTCTTTTATTTAAATTAAAGAAATTAATTTGGAGAAACATGGGGGGATGAGTGACACTTGGACGACAGAGAATGTTTAGAGGTTTGTCATTAAAAAATTAAATTAATAATGATTTAGGAAAGTAGGTGGGTCTCAAATTTCTATAAAAGAAGGGGAAAGGAAGGAAGGAGGGAGGAACGGTTAGCGTAACGTTACGCTGTCGGATTGTGGCTTGACGGATTGCTTGTGAGGAGTTGGGTTTATCTCAGTTGTGTTGGAGTGGTAGGTCAGTCGTGGAGGCGAGCTGAGAAGCTAGTCTTATCTCTGGATCTGGTGTGGCCCCTTTGCGGCTCGGGGGGCTAAGGGGGAAGTAGAGTACCCCTAGCGTTTGGTTGGGAGGTACCGGTGAGATTTCTACGGTCGGCGAGCAGGAGCGGCACGGAGCATAGGACGTCCTCAGAAGCGGGCGAGTGGCAACGGTATGAATTTTATTTCTGGTAGAGTAAATTGTCTAGTTATTTTCTTATGTGGTTATGATGCATTATATTAAGATGTTGCTTCAACTATGGTGGTTTGTTTGTATGCTACAACGATAATGTTTTGGAAACCTTTGGTGGGGTAGATGTTTGGATTTGCTGTCATTGTATGCCAAAATTGTCTTTATTAGTTATCTTTGCATTCTGGCAATTAGCCGAGATGGATATTGTTGGTATTCTGGCAATTTTATGAAATTGTTATCACTGCATTCTGGCCATGAGAAGAATGTATGTGTTGGGCATTTTTTTTATGGCATGCATTGTAGATATGGGGCGTTTTTTTTATCTTATTTTAAATGCATTAATGACATGTGTTTTATTGAGGTCCTTGGGCGTTTTGATCTGAGTTTTAAAGACGCTAATGCTCTGCGTTTTATTGATATCCTTGGGTGTTTTAAATCTGAGTTAAATGCGTGAATGACTTGCGCTTTATTGATGTCCTTGGGCGTTTGAACCGCGTTTACATGCTAATGAGCTGTGTTTTTTTTCTCTTAAATGACCTTTGGCGTTTGAACAACGTTTCACATAATGATCTACGTTTTTACTGTTATTGGGCGTTTTATTTGCCACTGTGTATGGAGCGATTTTGCACTGATTATTGGGCGTTTTTAGCCACTGTGTATGGAGCGATTTGCACCGTTACTCTGTGTTTTAATTTTTTACTGTTGTTGTCATAGTGGTTGGCGTTTTGATCTGCATTCACGGTATAATGGTCTGTGTTTCACTGTATAATGGTCTACGTTTTTAATAGTATAATGGTCTACGTTTTAATGTTTTACCGTTTGCTGTCATTGCTGGGGCGAATTCCTCTCGGTGGGGGAATGGGGAAAGGACCTTCGAACTAAATCTTGTACCCATCAAAACTCAGCGACTTACCTTAAAATCTCTCTGCGTGGTTGGGGGAAATGGTAGTCCTGTTGTGTCTCTTGCCCAACGTTTCTTTTTATGTTTAAAACCTCTGCGTTAATGGCGTTACGCTGTGCGCATGTCTGCGTTTCTCATTCAGACTGAGCCACCTCACATTTGCGTTTTCGTATGGGGTCTGCAATTTTCTTTCTGCATGGCTTTATTACCTTGCGTTGAGTCTACGTTTTTCCTTCATGACTGGCTCTATTACCCTTGCGTTCACTTGTCATAATTGAATCTAGTTGTCCGAATTATGGTTCATTTCTATTTTTAAGGAACCCTCTCTACTGCAATCCGACTCCTCCGACCCTTGTTGTTCTGATAAGTCAGTGGGTGACGAGAATTTGGTTTCTAGATCGATTTAGCGGTGGGATTTACGTGGGTTTTAGTAACCACGGTTTTTTTTAGCTTGTAGGAATGACTGCGCATGCGCAAGCTCTGACAGCCACCTATAATCCTGTTAAACCAAACCCACAGCCGTTTCCTTTTGATTTGCAGAATTTCTTACCTGTTTGCAACTGTCACCTACCCCAGAATTTTAATTGTTTCATTTTTATGGGTGTGGAACGATGATTGGGTTACTGTTCTATTTATTGGGATTCGCTTAAAATTATGACATTATAGCACATGATCTGGTCACTAATTCCCATGCTAATTTAATATGGATATGGAGTTCTGGGATACGCCAATTTATGCTGAAGTACTAGGATATGGAGTTACGCACTCCTGGGATTGTCGCCTTGCTGCTTTAAAATAAAACCAAACTCGGAAAACGCCCTTCAATTTAATTATTTGGGACTACCAATCTATAGCCTCACGGCTTCCTTCGTAGATTTCCCTTTGAATGATTAAAGGCTAGTGACACCGAATATTTATATAATTGTGAGGTTATTATATATATCGACATTTAAAGGTAACTTTTTTTAAATATTGGCATTCTCAATTATGGATATTGGTACGATGTTCCTGTTAAATATTGTTATGTTTACCCATGGTCATTCTAAAACTCGTTGTTGTTGTCTAACTGTATTTGCAATTAGGGTGTCGTATTGTTATCCTTAAAAATCTGATGTTATTTATATATATGAGGTGATCTTATATATTGACCCTATGGTTGGTATATTTTAGATATGATGTTATTTCAAACAAGATGATTTTGTTATTTAAAACATGATTTTATTCATGATTATGATGTTATTTATATATATTGGAGTTCATGTCTATAAGTATTATACACCTGAGGTTATTCATAAATTGAGGTTCTCAATTAACTGCAGATTTAGTTACAGAAATAGTAATGAAATGTTTTGCGGTTATTTTTTTAGGTTAATGGAATGTGACCTTAGTGTTCCCTTTTTTTATATATATTTATAGCAAGTAAAATGTGATCTCATTTTAATTCAATATTTTGTAACATAAAGGGGATGTTATGGCAAGGTTATGCTAACGTAAGAGTAAGGTGAATATTAACCAATAAAGTGTAAAGTTTCATCATTTAAATTGTAATGTTATTATAAACTAGGAGGTAAGGATATGGTAGTCTTAACGTGACGGATAACTTGCAGGGTCATTGACTAAGATATACCATGGTGTTGTCTTTATGAAAAGATATGGAGTTGAAGCCTTTACGAAGGTGCCTTTTATTCACAATATTAATGAGAGATAAATATAATGCATCTGTTATTCATGCTCACGGAATTGTAATGTTATTGTCAAGGATGAGCTTATGTGTTGAAATGATCTTGATTTAAGCGCAGTACAATCATTTGAGTTAGTAAAGGAAGGGGGTTGTTCTTTAAAATTAATGTGGTACTGGGTTGGTAAACCTTTCGTGTGCTTGGTCTGCTAACATCAGGCGAGGTATAGACACCTCCTCGTATCCTTAGAATGTATGTCTGCATGAGTGATTATTTCATGTAAAGAATCCAGTGCCGTATCATGAGTCTCGGGCCCTTTAAAGGCAGGGTTTCCACTCTTGCGACACACCTGCTGGAGATTACTAGTTTCTGCCTGAGCAGTCGGCCAGGAGCCTGTCTAATATTCTTTTGAGAAGACATAAGACTAAAAGCCCTGCTTTTCTGTGTAGAAATAGTAAACTCTACGGTTGGATTCTTCCATCTGTGACTGTACTGTACTCAACACCTAGTGTCGTTTCTTCTTACAACTGCAAGTGGTACGCCTTATGTCCAGGGGTGTTTATTTCTTGTTGTCACTGTGATATGTCGGGGTCGTCTCATTGTGTTTTCCTTGCTTGCATCTTTTTTAGGTCGGGTTACTAGTTTCTGCTTGAGCAGTCGGCCAGGAGCCTGTCTAATCTTCTTTCGAGAAGACATAAGACTAAACGCCCTGCTTTCCTGTGCAGAAATAGTAACCCTAACACCATGGACTCTTCCCTCTGTGTTCTTACTGTGCACCCCCCCAGTATGTCTTAATGTTTGTGTTGTGCGCCTTAAACCTATGGTAGTATATTGTTGCAGTTACTCGTTGTGTGCCTTCAGTCTTCTTGTGCTGAACATCGTGGTTGCATCTTGTTGGTTGTCGAGTGGCGTCGTAGAGTCAAGTGTGTTTTTACTTTTACACGCGCGCACACACCTTAAACAAAAAATAAAAAATAAAAATGTTGCATCTATTCTCAGAGTTGTTGTCTTAACGAGGATGCTGTTACATGTGGTATCAGAGCCGGTTCGACCTGCGACTTGGGATTCGCTACGGCTTTCGTTGACATGATTATATTTGATTATATTGTTGTTGATCGAGTTGATTGTGTGTGTGCATGGTAATCATGGTTAAAGGACGTGGTGGAGGTAGACGACGGGGTGCTAGGGGGGTAGGCATGACGCCTCCAGCAGCATCCGCGCCTCAGGGGTCTAACCCCCAGGGAGGCGAGAAGGTCCTTGGACAAGAGCATATCGCAGTTGTCGATGTTGTGGGGATGATGAGATCTTTCCAGCGCAAGTCCGAGGCGTTGATCAATAGATTGGACAGAGATGAGGCCAGGGCGCTGGCACCTGCTGAGGTTTCACCGCGCGCACCGGCCGTTACGAGTAGCATTCACCGTGAACTCGAGAAGGTAAAATTTCCCGAGTTCTTTGGTGCCCCGGACGACGCAGCCGCTGAGGCATGGTTGGAGAATATGGCAATGTGCTTCGCACTTTGTGATTATACCTCCAACATGAAGGTCCGCATGGCGGTCTTTCAACTGAAGGGGAGTGCTCTTCTATGGTGGAAGACGCTCCTCCCATAGCTAAACATGGCCGTTGAAGATGTGTCATGGGAATTATTCGAGGAACGGTTCCGAGAGAGGTATCTTTCTGAGGAATTCATTGAGCGTCAGCTCAATGAGTTCAATGCCTTACGACAAGGAGGTCATACAGTGCTCGAGTACGAGGCACGTTTTATGGAGCTGCTCCGGTATGCTCCGCACCTGAACACTGAGAAGCTCAAGGTCAATAGGTTCGTGTTTGGCCTTAACGACATCCTACGTGCGAAGGTTAGGATCTTGATGCCTCAAACCTTGCACGACGTTGTCCAAAAGGCCCTCATAGCAGAGGAGGAGCTTATCAGTGGGGGTCAGAATAGGACTTCAGCGAGACCTGCAGGGCAGGGTTCATCTGACACGCCGCAGCAGCAGACACCAGTGAGACACACGCTGGGGTATCGTGGCTTCCAGAGGGGATCCACTTTTGCTACACCACGACGACCACCGCCTCAGCAACGGACACCTTACTGAGGACCACAGCAGCAGCAGCAGCGTCGCCCACAGTAGCAACAGTTTAGACATGTCCAGCAAAAGAGACTAGGGTTTCAGGCCGATGGGCAGTCATCTTCTACTTCGGGTACCAGGACTACTGGGTCGAAGAAGGGGTGTTCGATGTGTGGGGAGCCACACTACCAGCGCGATTGTCCTGTAGAGAGGACCAGAGCGTCTGGATCAACCAGACCCACCACAGTGGGAGATATGGGAAAGGCCCATCGAATTCACGCAGCGATGAATAACCGCCAGGCAGAGCAGCAGTCGATAGTGCTCGAGACGACAGGTACTGTCGTTGACCAGACCCTTAGTATTTTGATAGACCCAGGTGCTACTGAGAGTTTCATTTCTGGTGCAGCGCTAAAAAGGATTAAGGTTAAGGCAGTCGAACAGGATGAGTTTAGCTTTGTGGAGATGGCTTCAGGAGCAAAACAGAAAGTTGGAGGAAAGGTTACGGATTGTGCCCTTAACCTGGGAGAGTTTGTCACAAGGGTCAACTTGTACGTCATGATCTTAGGGTCTTATGACATCGTGATCGGCATGGATTGGTTGGAATCGCATGAGGCGATACTCAACTGTAAGATGAAACGGTTGAGCTTGGTCGATGATGAAGGATAGAGACGTGTGATAGTAGGACAGATCCTGGGAGTATCCTTGAGGTTCATCTCTTCCTTGCAGTTATGGAAGAGTATGCGCAAGGGGTGCAAGCTTTATGCGATCTTTACACTAAACGAAAAGGGAGTAGCAGAAGGTCTAGAACACCTTCCGGGGTGAAGGATTTTGCGGACGTATTTCTAGAGGAGTTGCCTGGGATGCCACCAGAGAGAGAATTGGAGTTTACTATAGACCTGAAACCGGGGACCGAACCGATAGCAAGAACTCCTTATCGGATGTCGAACCCAGAGTTGCAAGAGTTAAAAATGCAACAGAAGGAGTTGCTGGACCTGCGACTGATACGCCCTAGTGTGCCACTGTGGGGTGCACCAGTTATTTTCATTCGGAAGAAGGACGGATCGTGGAGGCTTTGCATTGACTACCGTCAACTGAACAAGGCTACGATCAAGAATCAGTATCCCTTACCAAGAATTGATAATCTGTTCGATCAAATGAAGGGGACAACGGTGTTCTCCAAGATTGATTTGCGATCAGGGTACTACCAATTACGGATCAAGGAGGATGACATCCCTAAGACTGCTTTTTAGACGAGATTTGGACATTATGAGTTTACTGTTTTACCTTTTGGACTGACAAACGCCCCAGGGGTATTCATGATTTTGATGAACGGGGTGTTCTGCGAGTACTTGGGAAATTTTGTCCAAGTATTCATTGATGATATTTTGATCTACTCTCAGACGACGGACGAGCATGATGAACACTTGCGCTCAGTACTACAATGTTTGCGAGAGGACAAATTCTATGGGAAGTTGTCCAAATGCTCTTTTTATCAATCCAGGATTCCCTACTTAGGGCATGTCATCTCCGGCGAAGGCATCGCCGTGGATCCAGCCAAGGTTGAGGCTATTATGGAATGGCCCGCACCGACGAATGTCACAGAAGTGCGTAGTTTTATGGGATTAGCCGGATAATATCAACGATTTTTCGAGGGATTTTCGAAGATAGCAAGTCCGATCACGGAATTGCAGAAGAAAAACAAGAAGTTTGTTTGGACTGAGAAATGCACGGAAACATTTCGAAGGCTTAAGAAGTTGTTGACAACAACGCCGATACTAAAGGTCCCTGACATGGACGTAGACTTCTTGGTATGCACTGACGCATCCACAGAAGGTTTAGGTGGAGTCTTGATGCAAGACATACGAGTGATTGCTTACATTTCGAGGAAATTAAGAAGGCATGAGGAAAACTACGCGACGCATGATTTGGAGTTATTAGCCATCGTATATGTCTTAAAGGTATGGAGACACTGCCTGGTTGGACGAAAATTTGAATTAAGGACTGATCATTGTGGATTACAACACTTTTTTACGCAAAGCAACCTGAACGCACGACAACGACGTTGGTCGAAATTGCTTAGCGAGTACGACTTCAAGATTACTTACATAAAGGGAACAGTGAACCGAGTGGCGGATGCTTTGAGTCGGAGGCCACGCATATTTTTGGTGTTGCCTCTTCAAACGAATCTACGTGAGAATATTCTCACTTTACAGCGTAATGATGACTGGTACAAAGAAGTCGAGGATTTTATCGGACAAAACACTATGATGGTACCACTATTTGAGGGATATTCATTTGATAGCGATGGTTTATTGAGGTTTAGAGGTCGGATTTACGTACCGCCAAACGACGAGTTGAGAATGTTGATCCTGAGCGAGGCTCATAGAGTAGTTTACATGGCTCACCCATGAGTCACGAAGATGAGGGCGGACCTTAAACCCTTATTCTTCTGGAAGGGAATGAAGGCTGACATAGTCAACTTTGTGGCTAGCTGTCTCGAGTGTCAGCAGGTAAAGGCTGAACATAGACACCCGACAGGATTACTTCAACCGCATGCCATTCCAGAATCGAAATGGGAAGTCATTTCGATGGATTTTATTGTTGGATTGCCACTGATAGCAAGGAGACACGACTCGATTTTTGTAGTAGTAGACACTCTGACAAAGAGTGCTCACTTTATTCCTGTGCGTACGACGTATCAGGCACATGACATAGCAATATTTTTCATCAGTGAGATTGTGAGGCTGCATGGCATGCCTAGGAAGATTATATCCGATCAAGGATCGGTGTTTACCGGATGATTTTGGACGAGTTTCCAAGAGGACTTAGGAACCCAACTTAATTTTAGTACTACATATCACCCAGAGACTAACGGACAGACCGAACGAACAAACCAAACCTTGGAAGACATGTTGCGCATGTACGTGATGGACCAACAAAAACATTGGGAGGAATTCTTGCCTCTAGTAGACTTTTCTTATAACAACAGTTACCAGAGCACCATTAGGATGGTGCCTTTTGAGTTACTTTATGGGTGACCGTGTCAGATGCCCTTGAGTTGGGATCGGCTTGAGGATAGGGTCCTAGTGGGATCAAAAACGATCCAAGAAATGGAAGAGCAGATGCAAACCATAAGACAAAGGATCAAGGAAGTGCAAGATCGACCGAAGAGTTATGCCGATGTGCACCGAGTCGACCGTAGTTACGAGGTCGACGATCTAGTCTTCTTGCGGGTTAAACCGCATAAAAGTTCGATCAAGTTTGGAAAGGGAGAAAAACTCTCTCCTAGGTTCGTGGGACCTTTTGAGATTGTGGAGAGAAAGGGGCCCATGGCCTATCGACTAGCCTTGCCTAATTCTTTGAGGCATATGCACGATGTTTTCTCATGTATCTGTTTTGAGACATTATGTTAGTGATCCTACACACGTGATTGACATGAGTTCCTTACAGGTATCGGACGAGGGAGCGCTCACGACTGAGCTAGTCCGCATTTTAGATCAGTGCGTTCGACAATTACAATGTCGAATGGTAGATCAGGTCAAGGTCCAGTGGGGCAGTTATAGTCTGCACTCAGCGACCTGGAAGGACGCATATGATTTGCGCCAACAGTTTCCATTTTTGTTTGATAGATAGACTTGTGATACTGGGGTACTTATGATATTGTGGTACATTTATTTCGGCATTTATACTGAGAAACTTTGGGACGAAGTTTAGACCAAGAGGGGGTGTATGTAACATCCCGCTCTGGTGCACTTACAAAACGTATTCTTTGAGGACACTTGCTCTCAAGTGATCTGGATTTTTATGATGATAAAACACTTATCCTTGATGATTATGCGTTATGATTGATGAACAAGATGTTTTACTATTGTTGTATACATGTGTTATTGACTCAGTTTATTTGAGTGTGCAGGGTTTTTGACCTTGAGGATGCAGAGGCATCGGTGGAACTCCCTTGGACTCTGGATTGAGTTAGGGAGTGGGCTATTTGGGTTGTTTCATTTAAGGTGATATTGCTTTGTTTTGATGATATGCTATTGATTTTATGATATGTTGTTGACATGATCTGACATGATGGTTGATGATGCAGGCTGACGATAGCTTGTCGACCAAGACTCACATATGGAGTAAAGGGGCCACACATGATTTCCAGAGAGGTTGAGGGAGAGGTGTGGACAACATCCCTGCCACAGCCTACTAGCACTCCCACCGTGGCTCGAACTGTAGGTTAACGATTACCTAGTTCGAGAGGGTCCACGATGTCGTGAGGGCAGACTGCGACAGTCGCTCACAATGATTCTAAGGGGCGCGCAATAAGGCGGGGGCCTTATTCCTTAGATCCCTTAGTCTCCCACAAGTTCACCTAGCGGAGTGTTGACTCCAGGGGTTACAGATGTCCATAGATGATTTTAGGGGCGAAATTTCGCCCATGGGCGAAATTTAGGGGCTTTCAATTTTTTGTTGGGCGAATTTTTTGTATGAAAGTCATTTTTTAAAACTTATATCATTAGCCCGTAATTTATTTTAGGGGAAAAATCG
>ML783675.1:892202-914766 GCA_009831015.1 Picea engelmannii
ACCAAATATCAATATAGCATAGAAAAACCTCAGAATAAGTACTCAACGCCTTGAAAAAGAGATAATTTCAGATAATAAGCCTCTTCGAGGGGGCAACCTCCTTTTACCCCACATAAATGTTCAAGTACAAGATGATTCCAAATAAAAATGTCTCCTTGGTATAAATAGGAGACTAGGAGGTATAATTACAACTAATGGAATAAAGCCGACATAAATAAAATAACATTACTAATATAATATGCCCCATTAAGGGGTAATGAGCGAATATTAGGGATTAACAGTAGGCTACATGGCCTCCCGTTTCTACGTGGCACCCCATCTTGGAAAAATCCATGACATTTAAATTAGGTTGGTTTTTTAATTAAAATACAAAATTACAATTTTTTATATTTAGATTCTTGGGAGGAAAAGACTAAATTGGGTTAAAAATAAAATAAATCAAACATACTTGGACATGGTGGGAATATCCCCCCTTTGTTTCTCCTCTCCAGATCCTCTCTATTTGCTCAATGAGAGTCAAAATGCAAGCATGATTTGTGCACAATGAGCACAAACCGTGTTGATGGCCCTTTAAAAAGTTTAACAGAAGGAACATGTGCACATTCCTAGGAATGTGCAAGCATTTTTAGGAATGTGCACTCGTTTGTGCGAGTGTGCATTCCTATTGACTTTCTTACCACATTTTCAGCCACAAACCTCTTGCACTCACCCATAACTTATATATATATATATATATATATATATATATATATATATATATATGCTTAGGGTATCATTTAGATAGTCTTCCCTTATGTGATTACCTTTCCTTGAAGAAAGCTTAAAAATCTATTAAATGTATGAAAGTATGATATTTTGATTGAGATAAACGAAACGTGTACATTATTATATACTTAATTTTGAACCTAAATGACTTGAACCAATCTATTTGATTATAAATAATAGGTTCATGGATGGATAACATTAAAGTATTAATATATTATTAATATTTTATTAATTTATAAATGTTTTAATATTATATTAATGAATAATAGGTTAATGAATCAATAGCATTAAAGTATTAATACATTATTAATGTTGTATTAATGTATTAATGTTTTAATACTTTATTAATGAATGGATAATGTTTTTATGTATTAATACTTAAATACAATAACGTAGTACTTTAATGTACTTATCTTAATGTATTATAATTGTATTTTCACTTTATTCATATACCACTAATACTTTATTACTTTAATGTAATTGTACGTAGTACTTTAATGTACTTATCTTAATGTATTATAATTGTATTTTCACTTTATTCATGTATCACTAATACTTTATTACTTTAATGTAATTGTTGTAATAATAATATGTTATTATTTAATGTATTGTTGTAATTTTAGATGTCTTAATACTTTATTAATATATGGATGCTATATTAATATATTCATTATTACTACTTTATTATTTTATTAATTAGGTTCATAAGTTATTGATTTATTATAATGTATTGTAAATGTATTTTTATTTTATTCATGTACTAATAATACTTTATTACTTTGATGTATTGTTGTACTTTTAGATGGTTTAATACTTTATTAATGTATGGATACTAATTGATACTACTTTATTACTATGGTTTAATACTTTATTATTTTATTAATTGGGTTCATAATTTATTTGTTTATTAATTAATTAACCAATACTTTAAAGGATTAACGCAATTATGCATATTATTAATTTATTAATACTTTATTTATGTTTAAATGTATTAATATTTGATTAATGTATTTTTAATCTATTACTTTAATGGTTAATAATGATGATGATGATTATTATTATTATTAACGTCCATTAAGACCTAATTGGTCTATCGGACCTTAAGAGGGTAAGTGATTACTTGCGATTCTTTAGAATTTTGTTTCCGTGCTCGAAAAAAATTAAGAGAAGCTTTCGAAGATCACCATACTTTTCTTGAGTTCAGAGGTTAGGAAGGTTGGTATTGTGACAAATATTTTGAAAATGAGATCTAATATGGGTATAGGTTGGGCAATCTAAGAGAAAGTGTTTTTCATCTTCAACCTTCTTAGTGTCACAAAGGTGACACACTCTTTCATCCTGTGGCATTTTATGAATTGACCAATGCCCAGTTTCACTATGGAGCTCATGAGAATTTGTTATTATCTTAGCAATGCTTATTTTTTTCTTTACACTTGGAAAAATAGATAGATAATTTTGATCTTCTAGATTAGGGTTGATTACATCCTTATAATACCTTAATTTTCTTTTTTCCTCTAACACTTTATCACACCACATTTTCTCCTTAAATTCTTATTTGACGTCTTTTTTAATAGTATATTTATTCTGCAAAATGGTGTCTTCCATGATTCCCCAATATTTTAGCCAAGACCGGGCATCTTTATGCCATCCTCGCTTGAGTCGATGGTGGTTATGACTCGATTTTGAAGAAATTTTAGGAAGCCTCTTGTCTTTTATGCTGCTTAACTTGTTCTTATACATTATGTATCTAGTCATAGCCATGATATTAATGAGTGAGAGGCTTGTTTCTAAGAGGAGGATGAGATAGGGTGTATTTCCTTTAATTTTTATAGGTTATGATTTTTTTTTGTATTTTCTCTATCTTTCTCCAAGATTCACGAGAGATACTATAGCCCTAGACTTCACATCCATAAAGAATAACAAGTGTAACATGAGTCTCAAAGAGGACTTTATTCTTATCCCAACTCCAAAGATCAACTGATTTACAATTATTTTCAAGCCCATAATAAGCTTTACATCCCTCAATAATCCTTTTCTCAATGCTATAATTCCAATTGATCTTATGATGAATATCAATTCTAAGATCTGTGTATGAATTCACTTCCTCCAAGTTTTTGTTGTGAGATATGAAGGTATCATAAGGGATCTTATTGGATTTAATAACCATGACCTTAGTCTTATGAGTATTAATAGATATACCCTTATTGGAGTAAAAATCCTTGAGGATTCTTAGTTGGTTTTCAAGATCATGGGGAATCCTTTCCATAAGAACGATATCATCAACATAAAGAAGATTATTGATGACTATAATAGTGAGAGTAGGGCTGACACAACCTTCTTTTTCGAAGCAATCTTCTAACTTGTCAATATAAATTCCAAAAAGGGTAGGGGACAAGGAACAACTTTGTTTGACTCTGATATTGCAATTAATATTTTTTGACCAGCCCTCAATGTTTTTAAACTTAGCAATAACGTTCCCATACATCCTTATTGCAAAAACACTCAACTTGAGAGGCACTTTTATCTCTTCCAACCTATTCCAAAGGTTTTTCCTAGGAACCATGTCAAAAGTTTTTCTAAAGTCAACAAAACAACAAAAATTATTGGTTTTAGCATTGTGGAATTCCTCTAGAATGATGTTAATCATAATAAGATGGTCCATAGTTGAATGATATCTCCTAAACCCAACCTGGCCTTTAGCTATTTTACCGTGACTTTCTAGCGAAAGGATAATCTTCTTTTCCAACATAATTCCATAAACCTTGGCTAAAATCGGGCTAATCATAATGGTCCTATAATTAGAGGGAATGTTTCTATCCCCATTTTTAAAAATAGGAATAATGAGACCTTTCGTCCAGGGTTTAGGGAAGCCCTGCTTGACTGCTAAATTGAAGAGCATGTTTATGTGAGGGATAAGGATAGGCCCTCCAATTTTAAAATTTCAGCTTTGTAGCCTTCAATTTCCTTAGCTTTCCCATTTGCAAGCCACTTAACCCCGAACTCTATGTCATCTAAAGAAAAAAATTCTTCCTTTGTAGCGACAATAGGAATGGTGTCCATAGCATTAGGGAACTCGTAAAGACTTTTAAGGTAGGAATTTCAGTCCCTTAAGGGAATCCTATTACTTTCTTTAGTATTGTAGTTTAGAATTTGGCTCGAGAACTTCTTAGGATCCATATTATATAGTTGTGAAAGCTTCTCTTGTCTTTTATTGATATAGTACATTTTTTTTCCTTTTAATTAGGGATTTGTAAGTATTGATCTTATGAAGTTTTAAGGACTCATTAGAAGCATCCCTAATGGATTTCCTAGAAATTTTGCATTCTTTATCATACCAAGGGTTGGTCGTTCTATTATTCTTCTTATAGGACACCTTGAAAGAGAACTTGTTAATAGAAGTGGAAAAGGTAGTTGTAAAATTATGATAAAGTTCTTCAATGTTGTCCTTATAAGTTAGGAGATTTAATTCACTATTTAAATCCATTAAGAAAATGTCAACTTTACTTTTTTTCAAAGTGCAAATTCCTTTGACTATAATTCTCTTCAATACTTTAATAGTTTTTTTTTAATGTATTTCTTTATTCATACTTTATTAATGTATGAATATTGTATTAATGTATTAATACTTTAATGTAATAATTTAATGTTTGTATTTATGTAATAATGAATTTTTAATGTATATTTACTTTCTTAATGTATTTGTACTTTAACTAATTATTAATTAATTAATACAATACATTATTAAGCTATTTATTAATTAACATGTTACATTAATACAATACATTATATATTAAAGTATTGATGCTTTAATTTATACATTAAATTAAGGTATTAATTAATTAACACATTAACTTTTTTTAAGTATTAATGCATTTAGATATTAATATATTAATTAATAAATAATTAATATTTTATTAATTAATACATTAGTACATCCAAAGGGGTTGGATCTAATGGTGGAGTGGAGAGAGTCATCGTTGGGCAAGGTTCAATTCTTGTGAGACTTTATGTGGAGTTATGAGGTATTGGTTGAACTGTTGGTTGCACCAACCTAATATTGTAGAATATAAAATGCTATGTTAAGTATCTAATTGTAACTTCTCAAACAATTCAAATCGAATCGAATCACAAAGGCATAAAATCATTGAGAGAAAATCTATTCTTTGGTCAAACCTATAATCTTAATCTTTGGCATAATAATGACTGATCATATTAAATAAAAATAAATTTTTTTTTACTCTTAATTTTTTTTTAAATAATTTAAATAATTTTTTTTTTAAAAGAAGTGTATCACAAAATTATATATAAGTGCACATATTTTATTTTCAGCCTTATAATAAAAGTAATGACTAATCATATATTATATATATGTGCACATATTTCATTTTCATCCTTATAATAAAAGTAATGACTAATCATATTAATTCAATGAAGTATCAATGAGTTCTAACTATATAATAAATGTTATTAACACCTATATAATAAATGCTATAAATACTATTAACTTAAATTTAAGTAGAAAATTTTGTGAATAGTAGATATAGTTATATTTAATTATACTTTAAACTCGCATTGTCCCAATAACAATTAAATGGGATCATTTTGTTTTTGTTTTTGACTTTGATTGTATATTCTAAATTTTCAATTTCTATGAAACAATAATGAATTTCAATAAATATTACATAGGATGATTTTGTTGGCCCAATAACAATGGAGAATTGAGACATTTAGGGTTTTGAATTTGATTGTATATTTCAATTTGTTTCAATTTCTATGAAATAAATAACCAATTTCAATAAAGATTATAGGGGATGATTTTGATAAAGATTAATGGAGAATTGAGACATATTATATATTCTAAAAATTTTCAATTAATATGAAATAAATAACCAATTTCAATAAAAATTACCTGAGATGATTTTGATAGAGATTAATGGAAAAAAGTGGAAAATTTAGTAACTCTCTATAGTAAATGCTCTATAACTAAGTGATAAATGTTATATAACTAAGAGCATATGATGATTTTTATAAAGATTAATGAAAAAAGTGGAAAATCTATGTAACTCTCCACAATAAATGCTCTATAACTAGGTGCATGTGATAAATTCAACCAAAAAACATATTAATTTTAATTCACTAAAAATAACATATATTGATTACTAATAAATTCATCTTATCAAATTATTTCACTATTAGAACCATATATTGAGAAGGAAACCGAGAGGTGTTTGAGCAAGAAGATGGCCGAATTTTAAAATTGCAGCTTGGTAGTCTTCAATTTCCTTAGCTTTCCCATTTGCAAGCCACTTAACCCCGAACTCTATGTCATCTAAAGAAAAATTTTCTTCCTTTGTAGCGACAATAGGAATGGTGTCCATTAGGAATGGTGTCCATGGAATTAGGGAACTCGTAAAGACTTTTAAGGTAGGAATTTCAGTCCCTTAAGGGAATCCTATTACTTTCTTTAGTATTGTAGTTTAGAAGTTGGCTCGAGAACTTCTTAGGATCCATATTATATAGTTGTGAAAGTTGCTCTTGTCTTTTATTGATATAGTACATTTTTTTTCCTTTTAATTAGGGATTTGTAAGTATTGATCTTATGAAGTTTTAAGGACTCATTAGAAGCATCCCTAATGGCTTTCCTAGAAATTTTGCATTCTTTATCATACCAAGGGTTGGTCGTTCTATTGTTCTATTATTCTTTTTATAGGACACCTTGAAAGAGAACTTGTTAATAGAAGTGGAAAAGTTAGTTGTAAAATTATAATAGAGTTCTTCAATGTTGTCCTTATAAGTTAGGAGATTTAATTTACTATTTAAATCCATTAAGAAAATGTCAACTTTACTTTTTTCAAAGTGCAAATTCCTTTGACTATAATTCTCTTCAATACTTTAATAATTTTTTTTTAATGTATTTCTTTATTCATACTTTATTAATGTATGAATATTGTATTAATGTATTAATACTTTAATGTAATAATTTAATGTTTGTATTTATGTAATAATGAATTTTTAATGTATATTTATTTTCTTAATGTATTTGTACTTTAACTAATTATTGATTAATTAATACAATACATTATTAAGCTATTTATTAATTAACATGTTACATTAATACAATACATTATATATTAAAGTATTGATGCTTTAATTTATACATTAAATTAAGGTATTAATTAATTAACACATTAATTTTTTTTAAGTATTAATGCATTTAGATATTAATACATTAATTAATAAATAATTAATATATTATTAATTAATATATTAGTACATCCAAAGGGGTTGGATCCAATGATGGAGAGAGTCATCGTTGGGCAAGGTTCAATTCTTGTGAGACTTTATGTGGAGTCATGAGGTATTGGTTGAATTGTTGGTTGTACCAACCTAATATTGTAGAATATAAAAAGCTATGGTAAGTGTCTAATTGTAACTTCTCAAACAATTCAAATCAAATCGAATCACAAAGGCATAAAATCATTGGGAGAAAATCTATTCTTTGGTCAAACCTATAATCTTAATCTTTGGCATAATAGTGATTGATCATATTAAATAAAAATAAATATTTTTTTACTCTTAATATTTTTTTAAATAATTTAAATAAAAAAAAAAAATTTAAAAAGTGTATCACAAAGTTATATATAAGTGCACATATTTTATTTTCAGCCTTATAATAAAAGTAATGACTAATAAGTGCAGATATTTCATTTTCATCCTTATAATAAAAGTAATGACTAATCATATTAATTCAATGAAGTATCAATGAGTTCTAACTATATAATAAATGTTATTAACACCTATATAATAAATGCTATAAATACTATTAGCTTAAATTTAAGTAGAAAATTTTGTGAATAGTAGATATAGTTATATTTAATTATACTTTAAACTTGCATTGTCCCAATAACAATTACATGGGATGATTTTGTTTTTGTTTTTGACTTTAATTGTATATTCTAAATTTTTAATTTCTATGAAATGATAATGAATTTCAATAAATATTATATGGGATGATTTTGTTGGCTCAATAACAATGGAGAATTGAGACATCCAGGGTTTTGAATTTGATTGTATATTTCAATTTGTTTCAATTTCTATGAAATAAATAACCAATTTCAATAAAGATTATAAGGGATGATTTTGATAAAGATTAATGGAGAATTGAGACATATTATATATTCTAAAAATTTTCAATTTATATGAAATAAATAACCAATTTCAATAAAAATTACATGAGATGATTTTGATAAAGATTAATGGAAAAAAATTGGAAAATTTAATAACTCTCTATAGTAAATACTCTATAACTAAGTGATAAATGTTATATAACTCAGCTCATATAATGATTTTTATAAAAATTATTGAAAAAGTGAAAAATTTATGTAACTCTCCACAATAAATGCTCTATAACTAAGTGCATGTGCTAAATTCAACCAAAAACATATTAATTTCAATTCACTAAAAATAACATATATTGATTACTAATAACTTCATCTTATCAAATTATTTCACTATTATAACCATATATTGAAAAGGAAACCGAGAGGTGTTTGAGCAAGAAGATGGCCGAAGGAGAGTCGCTCATAGCTTAAGTCGAGAGGTATTTGAGCAAGAAGATGGTCGAAGGTGTTTAAGCTTAAGCATGCAATCTATAGCTTAAGCTCTTGATGCAATACAGTAGAATTCCTTTCAGGCTTGTCGCTCATGGGTGTCCTTGGCCATGGTTTAATAACTAGAACCTTGGGGGCAGAAATGATACCTTGGGGGTTGTGATGCCGCAACCTCAAAAAGGAACCAGACCCCATCCCTCCTAAGTAGTCCTGAGCTCTCATACGGCCTGGCGAAATGAAGCCTTCGGAAGATAAATGTGCCCCTTCGATATAGGACCAAGAAAGCAAGGAAGATAATGATACAACAGATGAACCTGAAAATTATTCAGTTAGAGTAATAGATGATATAACTTAAATTAATTAAACCACGTGCCCATTCCACTCCCATGCCACGTGGGCACAAAGCAGAAGAAGAGATGTTAATGCACTAGAAAGGGCTGTGAATACAAGGATTTTTGAAGATCTAGCAAGACAAGGCGGTGAATACATAGATTTCTGAAGATCTAGCAATAAATAGTGTAAACAAAATATATTTATATCTCTCACATTTTATTCTTTGACTTTTTATACAGTATGACAAAGCAGAATCACAGGTGTTAATGCACTAGACACATAGACATAATGCACTTGAAAGCCACTTCGGTTCTACATTAATGTATTAGGCACGAGTGTTAATGCATTGAAGTCACCTCATTGAAAATTTTAAGGTCAAGGATGAATCGAATGCTATAGTACTAGCCTTCAACAAAGACTAATAACATCATATGTGAAAGCAACATTTCTATTCATATAAACAGCGTGTCGTACGAAATTTGATGAGATTCATAACCATTAGCTAGCAACATTTCTATTCATATAAACTGTGTGTTCGTATTAAATTTGTGAGGATTCATAACCATGGGCAGAACTACAAGTATAATCCTAAATCACATTGTCATAGTCATAAATGAAAAATTTCTTAGACAAACTATTTGTGACGAATATATTAACAATTCACAAATATTTCGTTTTCAATTAAAAAAATTATAATTATGTTAGTACATTTCATTAATGAATAACCATATTTATTTGGTTTTAAAATATGTAATAAAATCATCTATTTTCTTCAACTAAGCTAGTATTGAAACGAAGCATGAACATAAACATTATATCCCTATCACTTCTACCAAACATTCCAAAACACCTTATAAAAAACATAATTGAAATTTTGTTCAATTACATATTCTTTTTAAGAAGAACATTCAACTAATCTAGTATTGAAATGAAACATGAATCTATACATCATATTCCTTTCACTTCTACCAAACATTCTAAAACACCTTACAAGCCACATGTTCAATTACATATTCTCTTTGAGAAGAACTTGTAATAACCATGAATGATTCAAATTTGCAAAGACCTATGTGAGGGAATTTACCTTTAGAGTGGGTTGAACTCAAAGTCTATAAAGTAACACTATGTACAAACTTATAAAGTAATACTATGTACAAACGTTTTTTTTTGGGAATGATTGTCATTTTGTTAATTTATTTGAAATTAAATTGTATGACTATTATTGTGTTAACTTATTTGAAAATAAATTGTATTTTATAGTTTGATTTTAATATATTTTTGATAAGTGAATGCAAAGGTGAATCTCATAATTAAACCATGAAAATCTCAGAATCTCATGTGTTTTTCCTTGACGAAGCGTAATTCCATACTTATGTAGTTGAAGCTCAAATATAGTCATGAGGCCTCCTAACAACTTTCTTGAGATAGATTAGGTCATTGGTAATTACCTCTCTCTTTGGCCCCTCTCTTTCATATTTTTTCCATTTAATGTCTAGTTCTCATGTAAGATTTTTTCATTTAATGTCTAGTTCTCATTCAAGATCCCCTCTATTTATTTTCTTGGGTTATTCTTTGGCCTTATTTCTTCCTTGGTGAGTTTTTTTGGTTAGATATTCTCTTTTCCCCTTGGATCAATCTCAAAACTAATGCTTGATTTGGTCTACTTGGGTTAGTTCGAAATATTTTCCTATGAATCTAGATGACCTAATAATTGTTTTGGATGTGCAAAAGGTAATTGTTTTGGATGTACACAAGGGTTGACAAGATCAAAATTGATCTTCCCTTCATGGGCTCTCTATGTCATGCCATATATGGGTTTTAAAGATGGATATTTGTCTATGTCTCATAGATAGGAAGAACAAAGAGCCTACTTCCAATGAAAAACACTTAAATTGGCTCAAGACTCACTTGTTCTTGTGTTTAACCATAGATGAGTGGTTGTGAATGTTAACCTTTCCTCAAAAATTATTTTTCATACAAGGTTTTTGCCTATGTGACTATCCTTTATATAAATAGCCCCATTTATACCATTTAGGATATGTCATTGCTTTCAAATCTCTTTAAAATTTTGCCAAATTTTCTCTAGGATTCTTTCTCACCTTGACCCTACACTTGAACTAGCTTGATTATCATCTACAGAATTCTCTCACTTCCTTATATTTGTGGGTTTTCTTTTTCATTTTTCAATCTCATCATGGAGGAGGATTATTTCACTCTCAATTGTAGAGAGAGATTTGTATAGTTGAGGTTTAATGATATCTATCAAACTCTTCTTCGGGTGAAGGTGTCCTTCCAAGGGGGTATCAAATATCATTGAATATCAATCAATCAATCATTATGTTAATAAAAAATTCATTGCCTCTACGTACACCTTATTGGCATATAAATCCACTGGATTTTGGAACTTACAAACCAATGTGAACTAGACCCCACAACCAATGTAAAATAGAAAATAAAAAGAGATGATATTTTGAAGTTTTAACAACCATTCTGAGATTCTAAATACGACCTATTCAACTATAATTTGTTTCTTATTTATCATGTTTTTCTTATTGTTCACATACACACATCTAGTTAACTATGCATACCTTCGTGTTGGAAGTATATTCATGAAGCGCAAAGCACATCGCCATATGCTCCCACCATGCCTCGGCGGCTACGCCATCTAGGGCACCAAATAACTTGAGAAATTTGACCATCTCGAGTACGCATTGAAATACCAATGGTAATGGCTGGGCGCGTTGTGGACCCTTAGAGGTACAGGCTCCCTGACCTGATGGTGAATCAAGGCCTCTCACAATCTCTGGAAGGACCTTTTCATACCATCATCATCCCTTACATCAATCGAATCCAACCCAAGGGATTGTTCTTCCCCCTTGGGAGTTAGACTCTGAGGACGCAGACACTTCTGGAGGGGTTGCACCTCCTTCCACGACACTAAACCTCTATTTTTATGAAATCCTCTCCATATCTCTATTTTTGACATTATTTTTCTATAGACTATACAATTCAATTATTGATGAAACTACATAAATAGATAAAGTCAATTGTGTAGATTCCAAAAAAAAAAAAAAAAAATTATAGTATTTACTAGTTTTAATCTATTTTTGTCATCTGTCAAAACCCCAGAATGCATACCTCTCTTATTTTTGCTATAACTTTTTTTTGGGTTAACCATTTCTAAAATGAGTTATATGTTGCGCTAGATGAGACCCTCTTAGCATGGACAAACAAAAGGTGTTGTAATTTCAAGGATATATTGAATTTAATAATTTAAAAAATATATAAAATTAATATCATAAATTTCCCAAAAATACACAGCACTAGAAAAATGGGTTCTCTACAGTTATACAAGTTTTTGGAATGAAATTTCATAGCTAAGATACTCAACACCTGCACGAACAAAAACATATAACTTATATTTTGATGGGAAAATAACACACCACTTTTATGAAAATTCAAATTTCACATAGTTATTCACAATTTCTATGAATAAAAGTTGTATATTAGGAAATCTAATTTGATTTCCTAAGTTTCATATTCTTACACAATATTCAAGTTCATTGTAAAAGTGCCTTGAATAATCCCTCCAAGTTAATAGATTGTTATTTTTCCATGAGAGACCACCATTAGCTTGCACATACCCATAAACATGTTAACAAAATTCAAATTTCACATATTTATTCACAATTTCTAAGAATAAAAGTTGTATATTATGAAATCTAATTTGATTTCTTACTTTCATATTCTTACACAATATTCAAGTTCATTGTAAAAGTGCCTTGAATAATCCCTCCAAGTTAATAGATTGTTATTTTTCATGAGAGACCACCATTAGATTGCACATACCCATAAACTTGTTAACAAAATATGGTGCAATTCTTAATCTTGACTTATATAAATAATATAATATTAAAAATGAAAAAGAATGCTAGCCACTTCAAAACACATGTCCATTGTACATTTTTAAAACTTCAATACAATAATATTTAAATCATGAATTAGTGCTATGAAATCAATGAATAAAGTGATTAAGAGTTTATAATACTTTTTCCTTAATCATTTTTAAAATAAGTTATATGCTACACTATTACAAAATGAGATCTACAATCTTTGAAAAAATGTTTGATAATGTTAAGACCCTTGGTGTCTATTTTCCTTGTTTTTTTTAGAAAATAAAATATATTTTCAAACAAAATCAGCTTATGGTAAAAGAAAAGTATTTTTTTAATTTAAAATTTCAAATAAAACTTGTCATGAATTTTGTTAGTTTCCCATTGACTATTTTTTGAATTTTTTTTATTTAAATTTGATATGTCAATTTAGCTATTGTTTGTAAGTATGTTCCTTAAAAATGAAGGGATTGATAATTAGTTATGTTTTTAGACATGACTATACTCATTATTAAACTTGTGTTTATGAAAAACAAAATATAACTCTATTAAAGTATGACTATAGCTTTGAATTTAATGGATGAATATTATAATTTCTACAATTTTTTTTACTTTGACCAATCTTAAAAAGTTGCATATTTTAAACATGTTTAGTGAGACTCCATCTATGTGCCTTAATTTTGATTTAAAAGGAAAATATAAAAATACTCTTTTGAAGACAATAGAATGAAAATAATATTTTTTATAAAATTAATTAAAAATACTAAAAAACAATTAAATTGAATACAAATTGTATAAAATGAAACTCCATTCAATTATGAAAATGTTAGTAGTAGTTTTGAAACCGGACTTATAATATTTTAAGGAGTTAGCTCCTGCCAAAGTTGGAGAAAGATGAAGTGAACACATATTTTGTCATAGTTATAAGTTTCTGGCCAAACCAAAAGTTCTACAGCTTAAAAAATTCAAGAGTTCGACCAAAAATTATCATTAGCAATTTTCACAACAACTTGATTTTACCCCATTATAAATTTTGAAAAAATAGTTGTGCACCTGGACAATGTGTTCTATATAATTCTATAAAATATTTTAAGGATATTCCCTCATTTAAGTACTCAACACCAACACTAATAAAAACATATGCATTATATTTTGCATGAAAAATAACATTTCATTGCTAGGAAAACTCAAATTTCACATAGTCATACACAATTTCTACAAATAAAAATTATGAAAATTAATTCATTTTCCTACATTTCATATTTTTACACCATATTCAAATTCACTGTGAAAATACCTAATCATCCTTTCAAGTTAACATATTTTTGTTTTTCCATGTTTTCATTGCTACTAACCCATCATGAGAGGTCATGAGACCATCACCAACTTGCACCCACCCCCAAACTAGTGTGATCTATCTCCATGAAAACAAAAAGATTTAAAAAAAAAATCATTAAATTAAGTATTATAAATATGTTAAGGTTAAAACCTAAGTTATGAAAAAAAAAAATTCAACCTAAAATTAATTTAGAAATTAACATAATAAAGTTAAATTTAATTAACAAAAATTCAATCGTATCCTATAACTAAAGTTTCCTATCTACTAAGAAGTAAAGAAAATAAGAGGTCTTACTTTAACCCATGTTTCACACTATTGTCATGTGAGTATCCAATTTTTGCTAATCTTCTAACAACCATTCCTATTTAAGTTGTTTAGATGTTTATTAATTTTGATTTCTTCTCAAAATTTCCTTTGAGAGTTACAATCAATTCTAGCTAAAACCATAGCATCTTCCAAAGTATAAGCCGTGCTTGGTTCTATTGGAGTGATCAACCAAGCCAAAGGAGCTAATATAATTATGACTAATATATGTTTAATGCTCTTTCATCATAACTTGGATAGAATGTCATGTTTCACCTATATTGGGTTTACCACATAAACACAAAATCATGTAGACACATTTATGTAGGTGAGGTGGAATAGGGTGGTTTATATATTTGAACGAATCCCTAATGATGTTTTGAAAGTTTCATCTTTATGTTGGTGAGGTCGAATAGGGTGGTTTATATATTTGAACGAACCCTTAGTGATGTTTTGAAAGTTGCAGTAATATTATATTTATTTATTTTTTTTTTTTTTTTTTTTAAAAGAATCTTAGCAATCATATATTTAGTTTATTAGAAACCATCGTTTGAATTGCGAATATCTTAGCAAGAAAATTTTGGAACAATTGAAGAAAATCAAAAGTGAAAAACATCCAAACAACTTAAATAGGAATGATGGTTGACATTACAACACTACCAAAGTCATGACTTAAGGTAATACCTCACATTCTATTTAATTTGTATCATATAGACATCTTAAATCCTAAAACAAAATTGAATTAGTATTAATTAATTAAATCCTCAATCATGCCAAGAGGATGTGTTTTTAAGAGAACTATGATATAGTTAATTTTTGGACTTCATCCTCAATCATACGAAGATGGCTAAGCATTGAAGATGCTAGCATATTCTTAGTCGTCCTCCAAAATCAATGCGTTAGATTTATTGTTCATAACTTCCTTGCATTTATGAAGGAATCTGTTAACATGTTTACTTTTTTACATTTACCTAATCACATTATAAATTTACTATAAAAATACATAATTGCCACATTCAAATGATTAAGGAGGATTAAAATATATGCAGGCCGTTTATATCATTAAAAAACACTTTGCACACGTTTCATTTTGGTGGCACTCATTCATTTTTTTTTATATCTGAAAGGTCGTTTGATGCCACTACCTGCACTGACGTTTTATGTGCATTCTGTGTTGGAGTCGACTCAGATCTTGTTCTAAATGGAACCCTTTCGGCGTAGCCTCTGCTAGTTAAGCCGAAAGGCGTACACCTATTGACAATGGGCACAATTAATGATCTTTTAATCTTAGCATTGAAGATGTTGGCATATTCTTAGTCGTCCTCCAAAATCAAGATTTATTGTTCATAACTTCATTGCATTTATGAAGGCATACGTTAACATGTTTATTTTTTTACATTTACCTAATCACATTATAAATTTACTATTTACATTTACATAATCACATTATAAATTTACTGTAAAAATACATAATTGCCAGGTTTAAATGATTAAGGAGGATTAAAATATATGCAGACCACGATTATATCATTAAAAAACACTCTGCACACGTTTCATTTTAGTGACTCTGTGTTGAAGTAGGCTCAGTCACTGATGGTGTTCTGAATGAAACCCTTTCGACGTTCTCCAGCAGCGAGTCGGCTGTGCTAGGTTATATAGACAATGTGTTTTTTTCCCTTACCTATATGGATCTACATGTTTCACTATTATATGTATTTCCGCATACACAACACATTTGATAAATGCCTTCATTTAGTCGAGGGTCAGTTGGATCCTTAACAAAGTTCATGAGCTTTCTTAAATCGTTTGGAGTATAGAATGTCGTAATGATATTTTTCTTTGTCAAAATCCTCGCTATTTTATCTGTAGTTCCTTGATGGCTGCGCATCTTCTTGGTGTTGTCATTTTTATCGATTACAATTGTAGCCCCGCCAATTTCATGGTTGTGCAGCCTCTTATGCATCACCTTGACAATATGGAGTACTGACAAAGAGTTTACCAATACTGAAGGATTTAGGTGGAAGTAGAATATAGAGAGTTTATCAGTGCTTTGAAGCAATCCCAGCGAATCACTCCAAAGAGCTCAAAAATCCAATCCTCAAAGGATACGTAGATTCACCACTCAAAAATCGAACAGGACCATCAAGTTTGTTGACAAATATGCTCAAAAAACAACTCAAAGGATTCACTTCTCACTGGACAGACTCATAAAAAAAACTCGAATTACTAAACACATTGACAAAACTGTGCTCGCACACTGGTGCTTTCGCTATTTGAACGAGATCTGGAAAGATGAAACGGTACACAGTGTAACTCACAATTCCAACAACGATTTCAGGAAACCTATTTTCATATTGACAATAAGATCCAATCCGTCCAAGAACAAGTTTTCATACGCTTATTGGTTATTCAACACGATTCAATGCTATCACAAGAGAATTCAATTCTGCATGAAAACTGTTAATATGTTGTGTTATGTCACTATAATCTTTGACGTTTTGATCATGGGTAATTCACATCATGTCTTATAAATAGGTCATATCAATCACTTTCCTTTTTATAATGAATAGGCAGGATTAGGGTTAGGGTTTCAGATGAAAATTAAGGTTATTAGGGTTTCATATTAAAGTTTCAAATAGATAATTAATGAGTTTCAGCGCCTAAGGCATAGCATAACCCCATAAATGGAAGTTTCAATTTCCTTCCTTGAAGATGAATGGCAAACAAGTTACAAGTGCGCAAAGCCGAAATTATTTCGACTTAAATCCGAAGTAGCTCTCTCCAGTGTTTCTTATCCATTGTCTATCACAAGTTAATCTTGTGAATGCGATTGGTGAAGAGGTTTTCGGAGATAAGTTTATAAATCTCACTAACCACAACCCACTTCCCCACCTCTGTGGGGAAGTATGCATTAATTATACCTGAAGTTTAAAGGCATATATACAGTAGATCAAAATTTCGCAAAATCTGAAATGAAAACATACATTAATCGTGAAAGGGTAGTTCTAGACCGCTGATATAATATTATTATAGAAAATAAATATCCTAACAAAGATATATATGCAGGGATGACAAAGATATATATGCAGGGCTGATCATTTGATGAGACTTGTGTAGATTTAGTGGACATAGATATACATCCACCATGATTGGTTCAACCCACATATAAGAACAAACGAAAATTTGAGATTAGCCATAAACAAAACACAGAGAGAGACTCTTCCATTACTTATAATTATAGCTGTAAGTAAATACAATTAAGTATTGATCGAAAGACCAACAGACACACATAAAAATAAATAAAGACATATACAAATAAAGGCATGAAAATAGATAGAGAGAGGGCTATTGATTGGATCTGGATATTGATTTTTTATTTTCTGATAATAAAAAAATGATTCAGTTGGGTTTCGATTTCATGTAGGATTATCATTTCTTGAGATGGAATAAAAAAAAAAAAAAATTCAGAATAAAAAAATAAGAAAATCATAATTAGTCTATAGGTTTACACTTATTGGAAATGGTCAGATTTAATGGGCTTTTAATCATAAATGATATTTTAGGCTTTTAATCATAAATGATATTTTAATAAATATGATTTCATATATACATAGTATTCTTGGTGCCACAAATGAAGGATGGTGATTTCAACCATTAATTTATTTTGACAAAACATGTTTGTTAATCATTAAAAAGATAATATGATTAACATAATAATAACCCATCAATATCCACTTAAAAACTAATCCTCAGTTTTCACTTCCACTACATGTTTTTTAGGGTTTTTTACTACCTCATTTTAAGTTAGGTTTTTTTACCTGGTTTCTTTACCCATTGTTGGTGAGAAGCATGGTCGCATTTGCTTCCCCTTCTTTACCAAATCCGTCCATGGATGCCTTCTTAATCCGTCCATGGATGCATGGAACGTCGTCCAGGTAAAGTTACATACTTTCTTCCCCCTTCACAACTGATTTTCTTTTGAGCGTCTACTTAGTGCGTGGAGGGTTGTCCACATAACGTTCATATACCCGACGTGTCACAACCTTCTGCTTTTGTCCGTAATTGTTTTACATATGATCATACCCCTTGCAAGCCAAAACCGTCAGCCCTATCTTCGAGTGTTTCTTGCAAAAGAAAAAAATACTTCTCAAAGTTTCTGTTTCAACCTGGGATACAATTATATTGGCTGATATGCCAAAAAGATCATTCACCACGTCACGATTAATGATATCTACAAATTTAGAGTCCACCAATGGTGGTAAAAAGGAAAAGGTTGTGTTGGCTAGTTCTGATGAAGGCTAGAGTGGTCTTGCCTCCTGTCCTACTATTGTTGATGTTTCAATTCTCTTCTCTATAGTGTCCCTAGTTTTTGTCTCTTCAGAGACTTTTTTAGTTCTTTGAGTTGAGCTAACCCCTATTTTTCGGTACCATTCTATGGAGTTTATGGGTGGAGTGTTCCTTCCCCCAAAAAGGTTATAAGGAACCTTGATTGGAAGTTTTGGTTTGGTTTGCATGTATCTCCCTTTGGGTCCCTAGGTTTGTTCATGAAAGCAATAAAAAGGAAAAACTACCATTGGGTTTTGGGGAACGTGCTATAACAGATGTGCAAGTTCTTACCTCTTGTTTTAAAGTTCCCCCACCACAAAACTAATGCTAATATTAAGAAATGATCTAATTCCTAACTATTTTGGCACTATAGAGGTAGCTGAAACAAAGCACAAAACACCAATTGAAGTGGAAATGCACGAATTACTCATTTCAAACTTTATAATGGTACAAAGTGGGATTGAATGAAACAATAAGTGAATATTGTTATTGTTATAGTTGAAATACATAAATTTATGCTTTCCTACCTAGGTAGAGATTGTCTTTTATATTTGGATGGAGGTTCTCCTTTCTAACCCACTCACTCTTTGAAAACACAAGTATTCGAGAACGAACACATTAAATAAACACTTACACAACCAGGTAAAAGATCAACACGGTGATACTTTTACATGGTAAAAAACCTATGGGAAAACATCCATGTCCCCAACCAACATGACCACTTGGAGAAATTTATTAATGTGAAACAAGTGATTATATAGAGATTTACAAGGGAGTTTCTCACAATTGATCATCGAAAAATGACCCTCCTTGCTCTTTAAATAGAGATCAAGGATCGATCGGGTGTTAAGCCATAGATCAATGTAGTCGTTAAGTTTGAGGAGAATATGAACACTCAGATCACTCTATGTCGAAAACATATTGTGACTGTCATATTTTTTAACTACAAATGCATACTAATTCATAATAAAGAAACACACTAAGAAACATGCTTTTACCTAACAAAACGTTATACCAAGTTGATCTTAAATAACTCTTGAGTGTCTAAATATCCTAACATCCCCCCTTAAGAACAACTTGTGATAGGATTGAAGGATTTGTAAAGATGACAAACTAGGAGAAGGAAGGAGACATTAGAGACTATCCCCCCTTAATGACAACTTCATGAACACCTAACAGGGATCGAATTTTGGAAAACTTTGCTTCTGTAAGAGACTTTGTGAAAATTTATGCAACTTGATCTTATGTAGGGAAGAAGAGCACTTCAATAACTCGATCATGAATGAGATTTTTGATGACGTGCATGTGTAGCATGATGTGTTTGTCGCATTGATGTGGAGTTGTATCTTTGGAGATATTGATGGCACTCTAATTGTCACACTAAAGGTTGGTCGAACATTTTTTTTGGAATCCAAACTTTGAAAGGATTTTTCAAAGCCACAAGGCTTCCTAACTTGTACTAACCATTGTTGGGTATTACGATTTTGCTCAAGAAAGAGAAAAATCATGTTGTTTCTTAGAGGCCAAGTGATAGGTCCTGAACCAAGGAGGAGAACATCACTACAAGGAAAATACCATATAGTAGAGGTTTTTTCGGAATCCCCTATAAAAATATCCCAAAAATCCATTTCTAGAGGAGGTCACTAGTAGAGGTGTACGAGAGATTTTTTCGCAATATTTTTTTAACAGTGCATTTATAAGTCTATATTGCACTCGTGCACCACCAAAAATCAATGAATCGATGCTAATAGAAAATGGTGCATCGTTTCAGAGTTATTTAAAACAAATTGAAAACAACAGTGCCCATCATATAAAATAAGCTCGCGAGCACCGGTGCACACTAAACAGGTGCATCGGTACGCAAAAAATAGGTGCAGACGCAATGGTGCGCAACAAATAGGTGCACCATCTACGTGTTTTTTCCTTTTGAAAATCATAACGGTGCATCATTGTACATTGGGGGCAATGGTGTGTTCCAAACTAGTGCATCATCGCAGAGATTTTTTTTTAAATAATAGTGCATTGTTTGCAACAGTGCGGCACAAGAAATCAACACATTGGTGCTAATAAACAATGATGCACCATTGCAGAGTTGTTTTAAAAAATAAAAAAAAAACAGTGTGAATCATATAAAAGAAGCCCGCGAGAACTGGTGAAAAACAAATAGGTGCACAGTCTTTGTGTTTTTCCTTTCAAAAATGCATAACAGTGCGTCGTTGTCCCTTGGGCACATTGGTACCTTCCAAACTGGCGGGTTTTTTTTTTTTTAAACAGTGCGTTGTTTGCAGCGGTGCACACAAGAAAAGGGGTAAATAAGAAAAAAATGGTGGTAAAACACCATTTTTACTATCTCGAGTGCAGATAATCCCCCAAGCATCAGTGCCACCTTTTCCCAATTGAATCTCATTGTTGTTGTTTCTTTCATTACTTGTCGTGTTTTTGTTCGGTGTTCAGTTCGTGGGATTCCAATTTTTCCATATGGTGGGAAAATTTGGTTCTTTTCACTGCATCCCAACCATGCCTCTTCGACGAGAAAATGTCCAGATAAATTCTTTATTTCTTTGTACATTGAATTTTTACAGGATTAAATTGTGAAATTGAGTAAAATTTTCATTGTTTTTCAATTTTTTATTTTTTTTTTGTGGTGCGTTCAAACTGTTCATCTCACACCTCGTACAATTCACCCTATAAATTTTGCAAGGTGCACCAAAAATGCATAGTCCATTTTCTTCGGTGCATAGTAATATGGAATGTGTTAGAAAAATAGGACTGTGGAGCAATAAAATAAAACAAATGCGGAAACAAAACACAGAAGATACACAATACAAGAGAGACACAGATTTACATGGTTCACCCAGTGTGGGCTATGTCCACCAGAAAAATTGCCAGGTCCTTCCTTTATTATTATCTAGCAAATGAAGGGATCCAACCTATAGCAAAACCCGTTGTAACTTCCTCTTCTTTCTCTCACAGTCTCCTCTCTCAGAATACAATAGTCACCATCAACCATAGCCGTAATACATTTCCCTCATAAAAGAGGGTTGCCTTCTAGGGAAAAAAAAAACCTAACATAATCTCTACCGTTAGATCTGTGAACTTATAATGAACGGTCCAGATTTACAATGAAATTACAATATACATGTACAAGGCAATTTTTCCTTCGGGGGATTTGCCCCCGAACCCCCACTAGGGGCCTGCTTGCCCTCGAACCCCGCAGAGGGGGTACCCCCCCTCTGCACTCCCCCGCGTGGAAGAGTGTACATACTTCTGGGGTGTAAATACTTCATGGGGTATAAACACAACTGAAAGTAAAAGACCTCTGAATCAGGAAGATAATCAGGCTCCACAACCAACAATCTCCCACTTGGAGATTGATCTCAACAACTCCAACACTGTTATATATGTTGGACCTGAACCTTCTTGGACCTGGAAAATTTCTCATCTTCATATTCATTCTTGAAGACCAACTAAAACTGAGCAGGAACTCAGTTTCTCCCTGGTTACTCTCTTTGTTAACATGTTTGCAGGATTCTCGCTAGTGTGTATCTTTTCCAACTTCAAATGTCCATCTTCCAAGGTGGATCATATGAAGTGGTACCTCAACTGTATATGCTTAGTCTTCGAATGGAAGGCTAAGTTCTTTGCAAGGTGAATGGCACTCTGACTGTCACAGTACAACCTGTTGTTCTCTTGCTTTTTTCCCAATTCCTCCATAAACCTCTATAACCAAATCATCTCTTTACTAGCCTCTGTAGTAGCAACATACTCTGCCTTTGTTGTTGAAAGTGCAACAACCTTTTGCAATTTTGAAATCCAACTTACTGTTGTTCCACCTATAGTAAAAACATACCCTGTGGTGCTCCTCCTATTGTCTTTATCACCTGCCATATCTGAATCAACATATCCATGTAGAAAAGTGTCTGAACCTCCAAAACATAATGCATGAGTAGTAGTACCTCTCAAATACCTGAGAATCCACTTTACTGCCTCCCAAT
>ML783675.1:917343-935482 GCA_009831015.1 Picea engelmannii
ATATTATCTACAGAAAGAATCAAAGCATCTTGTAACACATCACCTATTACATTTGCTTCCTAATTTCTCTCCTGTTGTCCATCTCTTTGTTTCTTTGGAGCTCTACAATCTTTCTTCAGATGTCCTTTCTTCCCACAATTCCAGCACTCTATCTTTCCAAGTCTAGATTTGGATCTTCCCTTCCTATAATTTCCACGGTTCCCTGACCCCTTTCCTCTATCCTATTGTCTTCCCCTGTTCTCCATGTTCAATGCATTACCTGATGTCTCACCTGTGTTTTTCCGTCGCACTTCCTCATTAAGGATAACACCAACAACATCATCAAATTTTAAAGTATTTGAACCAGAGACAAAGTTACTTATATCCATGACCAAGTTGTTTCAGCTTTCTAGCAATGAGCACAAGATTAGAAGAGCCCTGACCTCATCATCAAAGTCCACTTTTACAGAACTTAGTTGATTAGTAACCGTATTAAATTCATTTAAATTATCTGCAACAGACCCACCTTTTGACATCTTCATATTAAATAATCTCTTCATTAGAAATACCTTATTGGATGCCTAGGGTTTTTCATACAATTTGGCCAATGTGTCCATCAAACCCTTCATTGTCTTTTCTTTGGAAATATTGAAATCCACCGACGCTACCAGGCTCAGCCGTATCATTCCTAGAGTCTTTCTGTCAAGAATCTCCCATTCTTCGTCCTTCATGGCCATCAACTTCTTTTCTACTCCACCCAATGGTAGGAATAGATCCTTATGATATAAATAATCTTCCATTTGCAACTTCCATAACTGGTAGTTTTGGCCGTTAAATTTCTTGTCCCTAAACTTTCCATCTTCCGACATTGCTCCCACTCGAATCAGGAACCCTCTTTTCCTGCGAGTTACCTTTCACTTTGATACCAGTTGTTAGAAAAATAGGACCATGGAGCAATAAAATAAAACAAATGCGGAAACAAAACACAAAAGATACACAATACAAGAGAGACACGGATTTACGTGGTTCACCCAGTGTGGACTACGTCCACCAGAGAAATTGCTAGGTCCTTCCTTTATTATTATCTAGCAAATGAAGGGATACAACCTACAGCAAAACCCGTTGTAACTTCCTCTTCTTTCGCTCACAGTCTCCTCTCTCTAAATACAATATTCACCATCAACCATAGCCGTAATACATTTCCCTCATAAAAGAGGGTTGCCTTCTAGGGAAAAAAAAACCCTAACATAATCTCTATCGTTAGATCTGTGACCTTATAATGAACGGTTTAGATTTACAATGAAATTACAATATACATTTACAAGGCAATTTTTCCTTCGGGGGCTTCACCCTCGAACCCCCACTGGGGGCCCGCCTGCCCCCAGACCCCCCAGTCGGGGGATAGCCCCCCCGAACCCCGCAGAGGGGGTACCCCCCCTCTGCACTCCCCCGCGTGGGAGAGTGTACATACTTCTGGGGTATAAATACTTCATGGGGTATAAACACAGCTGAAAGTAAAAGACCTATGAATCAAGAATATAATCAGACTCCACAACCAACAGAATGCATTGGTTCATACTTATAAATGACACACAGGTGCGTTCATAATAAACGACACACCATCGAAAATATATAGTTTCCATTAAATGGTGTGTAGTTTATTGTGTACGCATCGATGTGTTCATAATAATATACGCACCGTTGAAAATATATAGTTGTTCAAGCGGTGTTTTCTTTATAGTGAACACATCGGTGTGTACACAATAAACTACACACCACAGACATTATTTTGTTTTCCAATCGGTGTGTAGAATACATGGAACGGACCGGTGCGCAAACATGGATATGATGCACTATTTAAAATGAGTGTCTATTTTAAGTAGTTCATTGTGATCAATGGACTACATTGGGGTGTTATGGTATCTATACACATCGCTTTAAAGAGGCATCATGCTTTGTGGTGTGTTGTATACAATGGGGCGCACTGGTGCATTTGTAATTACTACGCACCCCCTAAAATAAATTACATTGTGCATAGAATATCAATACGTATGATATGATATACCATTCAACTTGGAGATAGAAAAACCAATTATCTAATTTATGAGTGATAACTTCTATATTTCATGAGTGATAAGGGTGAGTGCACAAATTTGGTGGACGATAAAGTGGCAATGGAGTGAGAAAGAATGCACACTTGCGGGAACGCAAGCACATTTCTAGGAATGCATATGAATTCCTGATGTGATAGGTTCGACAAACCCTAAACCTTCATTCAACAAGCCATATAGGCACATTCCCAAGAACACATGTGCATTCTCAATAACGTGTGCATGTATTTTGTTAGCAATCAAAATGAAATGGTATTGTTGAGAGTGTTTTCATCACTATCTACTTGATTTATTTTTTTCTTAAAGTCTTTTGGCCAATGTCCTTAACCTTCAGATTATTCATCAAGCTCTTGTTGATCATGTTTTCCCATAAATGCTTTGTTTTTTCCCTCTTGACCTGCAATAAAAAAATGCAATTAAATTGGTAAGCCCAAATCTATGCTTTGTGGATTTTCAAATATAAAAAATGTACATTTGTTTTTTATATTTTTAAATATCATATTATCAAAAGAGGTGGTGTATGTTTAATGGATTCTAATCTATCCTAAATCACACTACATATCAAGCTAATCCATATGCCAAAGACCACATTCAACACAAGCTCAATTCTTTTCCACTTGTCTCATCGAATAAGCTATGAGAGCATTGGCATATATAAAGACAACAATCTCTATTACCCCGAGACATATGGGATATGTTCCATGAGTCATTTTTTAAAATAAATTGCAGGTTACCAGGTTCCAAGTGATTGAGCAGGTGTTGAAGAACTAAATGAAGTCATGATATATATGATGGTGTTCCCAATTTCTCGTCCATTCCACTGTTTTCATGCATGGTTGTGCAAAGGGGAGTGCACTACGGATTTAACAATACGCTACCAAATTTTCTGGGCGCTGCTATTTCCGCACTAGGCACTACCAACTTTCCTGGGTGCTGTAAATTTCACAATGCGCTACCAACTCTCCTGGGTGTTGTGGATTCCACTGTGCACTACCAAAATTTGCTCCCAAAATTTTGGCAGAGACTAGATTTTACATAGAGGTATACATAGTTGGATGCTACCCGTTCAACACGCCTATTTTGGAGGTCACACTACTAAATCTCGCTACCAAATGACGCTACCAACATATACCAGGAATATAGGGGGGGGCGAATTATCATCTTAGTGAATGGTTGATGATGTGGAAGGTAGACAAAGATAGAAGCTGATAACATGATGATAGTTACAAGCATCTACAAGACACTTGGCATGCAAGAGGATGTGTATCAAGGGAGGAAGTGTCATTTAAGTCATGTTGGATTGATTGTCATTATTTTTCCTATTTTGTAGTAGTTTTTTAATAGTTGTTAGCATAGGTGTTCGATTGATAGTTGTTGTTGAGGAATCCAATGGGAGGAAGGGCCATCTTGCACCTATAGGTGTTGCCTTTCCTTTTTATTATAAATTGATGTTCCAATTGAGAGAGGAGGTTCGAATGGTTGAGTTGAGGCTCCCAAATTGTAATTTTCTTTGACTTAGTAGACTGTTCCTTGGTTATGTAGTGGACCTGAGAATTTTTTATTGGTAGAAGTCAGTTTCTTTTTATATCATCTTGTTACCTCTTATGTTGAAGTGTTCATGACTAGAGGATCCACATGAGTTTTTCATGGTTGTGTTATAATGAATGTTTGATTATAATGTTGTTGTGATGTTCTTCAGTTTTCTTTAAACTTTGAATTCAAGAGGATATTGTGTTTAAGTTTTTCTTCCTTGGGCTACTTGAAGACCTAATGTTAATAGAAGACCTTTATACCTCCCTCACTAAGTCTTCCTCCTATTCAAGTTTACTTCTATTCATTGACTAAAGCTAATCAAGACCTCATTTGCTTGTCCATGCTAGCCTAGATTTCCGAGTTAAACCCTTATTATTTGGAGTCTTGTCCATTTGACCTTTAAAAAACTCATTTACATTTACAAAAATTTTGATGTTACCAAGCTCACCTGATTACAGTCTAGGGTGACTTTTGGAGTGATAACATAAATGGCGTCGTTGTCAGGGACGTTTTTTAGCATATTGAAGAGTTCCCTGGGAAGAATGACATAGATCGAGCTATTGATGGTAGACAAGAGAGGGATACAAAAAATTGATTGTAATCATCTACCTGGTGACTCCACAATCAAAGAATATACTGGGGATGCTCATGTTGACAAAAAGATGACTAGGTATCAGTTCATTAGTCTTCTACATGAACTTTTGTTGTTCTTTATCAGCTCTTTCATTCTTTTCCCTTCACATGTCAAGAGGATTATTTTATGTTTTTTTTACTCCTATGATCATCAACCTACCTTCATATATCCAACCTTATAAGAGGAAATATTGCAGCCTCATGTTGTTGATGTTGATCCTATATCCTCATTACAACTCGTTCCTAAAGATGAGTTATGCATTCCAATTCCTCCTGAATCAGAGCATTCTTGTAACCTTGAGGAAATTAAACTTGATTCTAAACCTACTCAGACTTCAACACCTTTGGGAATTAATGATGAACCTTGTCATCAAATTATTATCCTTCATGATCAAACCACTTCCTTTCAAATTAAAATCAGGATGAAGATGTTCAAGCCTTTAAGGCTTCCCTATCTCCTTCATCCTTACCCTCTTGACTGCTTTGAATATCTTCCCTAGTTTTCTGGAGAGAATCAAATTTCAGCTGAGAGGCACTTGGAATCCTTCATGGATATTATTGATTGGTTCGAGATTGTTCATGATGATGTGATCATGAGAATGTTCTCTAAATATTTAATCAGAGATGTTGTTGCATGGTTTAAGGGTCTGAGAGTTGATTCTATTGGCTCTTGGATCGAGTTATCTAATGATTTCTTGAAGTATTGCGGTGAGTACAAATCACTAGATTCATACCTTGTTGATTTTTATTCTTTGAAGAGAGAGTAGGGTGAAGCTTTGCCTATCTTCAATCGAATATTTTGAAACATCTACCATGATATGCTTTTGGAGATCCAACCTACAGAGACAATTTCCATGATATATTATGTTATGGGTCTTCATTCAAAACTTTCTCTTCTCTTGATAGAGAGGAAGTATTCATCCATAAGGAGATTGTTTGAAGATGCTCAAGAGGTAGAGGAGAACATGCATGCTTCTAGGATGATTGGAGAGAAGGTTTACTTTGAAAATCTGCATGCACATGAGCCAACAGGATGTCAGTATGGTTCATATTTTGAGCAAGAAGGTAACGAGTATAAAGAAGATTTGGAACAACAGAAATAAGGTGAATTTATTTCAAATTGTAAATAAAATTCTTCATTGTTTGCAAATGTTTCAATGGAAAGGTATGCATGTGAATTTTATGATCAGTTTCCAAAACATGATGAGCCCATAATAACTGATGATTGCATAGGCAATTATATATTTTCAACTGATCCTTATTCATATGATTTTAACATTTCTCTATAATCATCTTCTGAGAACTTTTCTGAACAGAAAGTTGTGATGATTGATGATCAAGATATGATCTCAAGAGAACCATAAAGTGATTAGTTTTCTAGCAAAGGAACAATCATGACCAAGCAAGAGTTTTTTGTGGATCAACATGTTTTTTATCTTCCTTTCAAGGATCTGGTGGTAGCATTCATGGAGTTATACTTTTCAGAGAGATTGAAAGTTCCAGATTTAATTATCTTTCCCATGTTTTTAGGTGACTATGTTTTCCAGAATGAATTCTTATCACTATTCTTACATTTCAAACATTATCTGTTGATCAATGAAAAAGGTGATATTTCTTCAGTATTAAAGTTGCTTGAATGGTTTTTATGGAATTCAACATTTACCTAACCAAATTGCAGAGCTGGTTAGAGTAGAGTAGGGTACAAAATAAGTTGGTTGCCTGAGAATTTCTTTTCTTCTAGTTTGCAATAGAAGTAGCAGTCGGTGTGCTAGAATAATGACAAGTTTTGAAGAGGTACAGAGATCAATTGCAGAGGTCTTAAGAATTTTCATAGATCAGTTTCATAGGCCAGATGACTCCATAGTCCAATGGATAAGGCGACTAGAAATACTAGGTTCTTGGAGCCTCGTAGGGAGGTCTCCATCCCAGTTGGAGCCAGATGTTAGCAATCAAAATGCAATGGTATTTTTTAGAGTGTTTTCATCACTCTCCACTTCATTTATCATTTTCTTAAAGTCTTTTGGCTAGTGTCCTTAACCTTCATATTATTCATCAATCTCTCGTTGATCACTTTTTCACATAAATCCTTTGGTTTTTCCCTCTTGACCTGCAATACAAAAATGCAATTAAATTGGTAAGCCCAAATCTATGCTTTGTGGATTTTCAAATATAAAAAATATACATTTGTTTTTTATATTTTTAAATCTCATATTATCAAAAGAGGTGGTGTATGTTTAAGGGAGTCTAATCTATCCTAAGTCACACTACATATCGAGCTAATCCATATGCCAAACACCACATTCAACACAAGCCCGATTCGTTTCCACTTGTCTCATCAAATATTCTATGAGAGCATTGGCGTATATAAAGACAACAATCTCTATTCCCATGAGACATATGGGATATGTTCCATGAGTCATTTTTTAAAATAAATTGTAGGCAGCCAGGTGCCAAGTGATTGAGTAGGTGTTGAAGAACTAAATGAAGTCACGATATATATGATGATGTTCCCAATTTCTTTCCCATTCCACTGTTTTCATGCATGGATGTGCAAAGGGGAGTGCGCTACGAATTTCACAGTACGCTGCCAAATTTCCTAGGTGCTATGATTTCTGCACTGGGTGCTACCAACTCTCCTGGGTGCTATAAATTTCGTAGTGTGCTACCAACTCTCCTAGGTGATGTGGATTCCACAGTGCACTACCAAAATTCACTACCGAAAGTTTGGCAGAGACTGGATTTTACACAGAGGTATACATGGTTGGATGCTACCCATTCAACATGACTATTTTGGAGGTCACACTACTTAAGCTCGCTACCAAATGACGCTACCAATAGGTACCAGGAATATAAAGGGGCCTGAATTATCATCTTAGTGAATGGTTGATGATGTGGAAGGTAGACAAAGATAGCAGTTGATAACATGATGATAGTTACAAGAATGTATAGGACACTTGGCATGAAAGAGGATGCATATCAAGTGAGGAAGTGTCATTTAAGTCATGTTGGATTGATTGCCAACATTTTTCATATTTTGTAGAATTTTGTTAATAGCTATTAGCATAGGTGTTCGATTGATGGATGTTGTTGAGGAATTTGATGGGAGGAAGGGCCAGCTTGCACCTCTAGTTGTTTCCTTTCCTTTTTATTATAAATCGATGTTCCAATTGAGAGAGGAGGTTCATAGGGTTGAGTTGAGGCTCCTGAATTATAATTTTCTTTGACATAGTAGACTATTATATGGTTATGTATTGGACTTGAGAATTTTTTGTTGGTAGAAGTCAATTTCTTTTTATATCATCTTGTTACCTCTTATGTTGAAGTGTTCATGACTATAGGATCCACATGATTTTGTCATGGTTGTGTTATGGTGAATGTTTGATTATAATGTTGTTGTGATGTTCTTCAATTTTCTTTAATATTTGAATTCAAGAGGATATTATGTTTGATTTTTTCTTCCTTGGGCTGCTTGATGACCTGATGTTAATAGCAGACCTGCACACCTCCCTCACTAAGTCTTCTTCCTATTCACTTTTACTTCTATTCACTGAATGAAGCTAATCAAGACCTCATTTGCTTATGCATGCTAGCCCGGATTTCTGAGTTAAAGCCTTATTATTCAGAGTCTTGTCCATTTGACCTTTAAGAAACTCATTTACATCTACAAAACTTTTGATGTCACCAAGCTCACCTGATTATAGTCTAAGGTAAATTTTGGAATGATAACACATTCTTAAGAATGTGTGTGTGTTACTGAGAAATACATGTTTAAGAACGTGTGCACATTCCTAAAAGTAATATGAAATAAAAATAATGCACATGCACTTTAGTAACACACGTGCATTCTTAAAGCATGCATGTTATTAAGAACATGAATGCACACACCTTCTTGTTAACATGAAATATCACTCTATCCCCCTATCTCTCACTCTCCCCCCTTTGCCACCCCCCCTCTCTCTCTCTTTCTCCATCTATCTTCCCCTCTCTCTCCAACTTCCCTCTCCCTCTCTCTCGCTCATTGTCTCCCCCCCTCTCTCTCCCTCTCCCTCTATTTCTTCCCCCTCTTCCCCTCGCTTCTTGTCTCCTTCTTCACATATCTCTCTCCTGTTAGGAAATGGGGAACACTTCCATGCTAAACCTAGCAAAAGAGAGGAAGAAAGATTTAATCAAGAAACTAAATGACAAAGAAAACACAAAGTATACAAAGATTTTACCTTAGAAACCCAAATAGGAAAACCAACATTCCTTGAGCATTTTTCTCTCTTGTTATCTTATTCCTTCAGAATAAGAGGTTACATGCCTAACCTTGGTCTACACCTAAGAAAAAATCGACATCATACCTTCTTGATTTAAAAAAAAAAACAATTATGTAGCCAATTCGACTCACATCTACATGACCAACAACCTCTTAAATTATTTCTTTAAAGATTAGTACTTGCAACATTACAAAACACCTTATTTCTAGGTTTTACAGTACACAAAACCCTAAAGAAAGGTTCCCAAAAAAAGTTATAGATCCTTGCAGATCATTGTCCAAAAATCCCACGAATATTGGGATTCTGTTACAGTCGACTCTGAGTCATTTTACAAGTCAATTACTGGTCAACCTCCATTTGGTCTTCAATCGATTTCCATGCACCTGCATGTCAACCTCTTGTTGGTTGACCTCTTTGACTTACTGTCGATTTATTTGACTTAGAATTTACCTAGTACAACCACCTCAACCTTCAAATTTCATTGTTATTTGATCCACCTCAACTAGATTTGTATTTCAAAGAATATAACAACCCAACATTCTCCTACTTGTTCTCTTCTTTTTTGAAACTAGAAGATTTCTAAAATCTCATTCACATACCCAGGGAAGCAATGCCCATTGTCTCTCTACACCAAGATAATTTCACAACACTCAAAGACTTGGTCAAAGAGTCTACTATGTTTTCCAACATGTCTACATTCTCTAGGAGTACCTTGTTTCTTTCCACCATGTGTCTCATGAAATGGTATTGTACATCATTGTGCTTACTCTTGGTATGATAAGTTGGGTTCTTTGCCATAAATATTATGTTTTGATTGTCTCAACTTATCTTCATATTTCTCTGCTCAAATCTTATTTTTGAACACAACCTTTCAAGCATATTGTTTATTTTCTTCCATGAGTGGCTACCATGTATTCAACTTTTGTTGTCGAGAAGGATACAATTTTGTGTCACTTACTCATTCATTTGATTGATCCACCAATCATATTGAACACATATCCACTCGTCAACCTTCGGTGATCGAGATATCCATCTCGGTCGGCATCGACAAATACATGTACATTTAATTCATTGTCACCTCTAGGTTTTCCTTGATAGCATATAACATAGTCTTTTGTGCCACAAAAATCCCTGAATACTCTCATGATAGTTGTTGAGTGTTTATTTCCAGGTGTCGACATGTATCTACTCAACACTCCCACTACATGGTAAATGTATGGTCAAGTTCATACTATTTCCTCCTCTATCTTTGGAAATTGTTCAATAGTTAGCCTTCCTCCCACAGGAATTGCCACCTTCGTAGTTTTGCAACCATGCATATTGAAACATTTCAATATTGTTTCAATATACTTTTTCTGGTTCAGCCAGAGGCTTCTAGTTGCTCGATCTCTCTTGATCTTCCTAGAATGAATTTCATTGCACCAAGATCCTTCATGTCAAACTTGGAGGATATTTTCTTCTTCACCTCCTTTATTGTGTTCATGTTGTTTACAATCAACAACATCTCGTTGACATATGATGCTACATATATAAAACACCCACCTTCTTTTTTCGAATATATGCAATGATCATTTTTACTTCTCAAAAATCTCAAACTAAGGATGTATGTGTCGAAATTTTGGTACCACATCCTTGGTGATTGTTTTAGACCATAAAGGGATATTTTCAATTTGCACACCAAATATTTCTTTCCCCTCACTACAAATCCTTTAGGATTTTTCTTGTATATTTCTTCTTCCAGATCCCCATGTAGGAACGTTTTCTTTACATCCATCTATTCTATTTTCACATCAAATGTTGTAGCCAAAGAAATTATTACTCTAATCGAAGTTAATTTTGCAACAGGGGAAAAATCTCACTGAAATCGACTCCTTCCACTTGGGAATACATTTTCGCTATTGTTAGCACTAGAAGTTTCTCTTGGACTACTCAAGTGCAAGCCTAGCACATCTTGAAAATAAAATGACTTGATTTGGATTATTTGGGTTTTAAGAAACTTAGAGAGTGGTAAAATTAATCAAGAAGGCAATGAAGCCATTGGGCATGGAGTCCAACAAAAACAAACTGTAATCCTGACCTAACATTTTATGTGCAACAAATCAGGTCAACAAAGCTAAGATCAGTTATAATGCTTATAAAGAGATGGAAAGAAGAAATAAGAAAAACAAAAATGAAAATGATCAAAGAGCATATTGGTCTTCAATACATCTAACAACAAGGGGAAAAACTCATTTTTCATAAATCCTTTCTAAAAATGATTCAAAACTCAGATAAGCTTGTGGCAAGGGATAGAGCATATCCTATACAATAACCCTCTCAACACAGAAATTGCAGACATATAACCTATAGCAGCAACACATATCCAAGGAGATGAAACATGAGAAAATGATTTACACAGAAAAGAGAAAACAAACTGATATGCAACTTCATTGTCAGCTGATATCTTTACATAGAAAGAATCACAGGTCTGCAACTTAAAATCATAGACTTTCATCCTTTCTAGCTCCCTCACAGATCTTGAAATATCACCCAAACCTCTTGGGTCTTTTTTCTGTCTCTCAATCCCCTTCTCCAAGAGATATATCCTCACTTAAATAGAAAATAGTCTCCCAATAACCTTAGGAGGTCGAATCCCATCTCCTCCATTGGATCCTAAGCCTTGGAGATAGGTGGCAACAATCAAAGAGACAAAAATCCAACAAACTGCTAATTTTCAGGAATTTGTTGGAATTCATTAATAAATTGTTTCCACCTCATTACATGCGGCCTTTGATGGAGGTAAATCTTAGGTGAAAGTTTCCCTTGAAATCTAACTAATATTTGAGAATCCATTTGAATCCTCCTTGATAGGTGGCAACCTCCCAACAAGGCGAATATCAAAACCGTGACTGCTACAGGGAATTGGGTAGCATCGTTGTAAAATAGTTGGTAGCGCCACTTATATGTCTAATATATATCAAACCATAACACATTTTGAAAAAATGAGAGAGGGTTTTTTTATTTAGAATGTTATGAACAAAAACCTCCTCCAGTTTTCAAAAATACCTTCTCAATTGTTCACAATCCCAATTTTAAATTAGTGACTCAAAACTAGCAGAATAACTCTGCACAATTCAGCCTCTGCCAGAATTTTGGTATCGCCTTTAGGTAGCGCCCACCTTTGTGTCTGCATTCAATTCGGTAGCATAAATACATGGACACTTTTCATTCTTGAAACCTTGTGAGAGTGTTTTCAATGCTTGTTATTGACACTTGGTACCTTAACCAATCTTGTGATAACATAGGCTCCATGGGGGATAGAGTCCTCCCTGTGAGGCTCTAAGAACTCTTGTAGTTTCAATGTCTTATCCTTTGGGCTTGTGGATTCATGCTCTAATGCATTGTGTTGAAGACAACATACTAACAACTTATATTACTCTACTTTCAAACAGAAAGAAATCACACCTGCTCTTGATGGAGCTTATTTATGTACAAAACCTAATCTAATTGACTTTTACAATGGGCTAGGTGAAGGCAAACTTCCATCAAAGACATTCAAGAAACTTGTTGACATGAGTCTTTATAATGCCAATGATTGACAGCAGATAAGAGGAATATGGCAATGGTTTTAAAACATTTCCTATATCTCCTCTTACTACTGCTGACACAATAAAGTTTATAGGTTCCAAAACATTTGAGAAATACAACTCCATATACACCCCTACAGGGTCATAAAAATGGTGAAAAAACACATGGGACTGATAGCATATTTCTTTTTCCACTTCAAGTTGTTTACTGTAAACTATGGGTACAAGTGGAAGAAGGATTGATGTAGGTGGTTGTTGATCCACTAAAGATTGTTGATTTACTTTTGGTTGTGTATAAACAATCTCTTCATGTGCCTCAACTAAGGGCTAGTCCTGGTCAAATCTTCGGGTTATGTCTTTTGTGACAAGGCCAACCTCTGAATCATACTCCATGTTTTCATACTGATCAAATATAGGATAATCTTGTTGCTCATCATCACTAGAATATTCATCAAAAATAGGTTTCCCTTCATACCTATGATCAACCTCTAAAACAGTAATTTCATCAAGAATATAATTGTTAAAAATATCCATTTCAGGAACAAAAGTAACTGTTGCTTCTAGTTGTTTATACACATGATTTTCATCTTAAACAAATTTATGAATGTTGTCCTCTTCGAATACAGGAGTATTCTTTATGCTTTCATTTGGACAATGAATAAAATTGTTTTCATCTTTATATTCAGCAGAGAAATCTAACAAATCTTGATCACATTCTACATATCCCTCACAATAGTTATGACAAATACTTTCAGAGGGATAAAACATGTTACAGTGTTCATTGAATACTCTATGGAAATCCTTCAAGGATGAAATGTTGGAAGGGGGTAACAATAAATACCATTTACGTGCATCCCCATCCAATGAATACATGAACATTTTCATCAATATATCTTCATGATGGATGTCAAGTTGCTGCATCAAAGCATGAAATTCTTGAACATGCTCAACGGGGTTGTCATCCTCACCTTCATAAAATCTAGGCAGCAGATCTTGCCATTCATCAATAAGAGGCACAAGATGTCGATAATCATCTATGGGTGATAAATTGAGTAGGGAAAACCTCCTCGCCATGATAGCCTTCATAGCTATTTAATTGGTCGCATTCTAGTGGAGTCACCAACAGATTATGAACAATGGAGTCACCATGGTGAATGTGCAGTCTTTAAGGTGTCCAACTTCAGTCACCATCTAAATCTGGAGTTGTGCAATGTTTTTCTTCACAGGGATATTTTCAATCTTCTCAAATCCATCCCCGACAATGGTGCCAAAAATGTTAGCACTAGAAGTTGCTCTTGGACTGATCAAGTGCAAGCCTAGCACATATTGAAAATAAAATGACTTGATTTTGATTATTTGGGTTTTAAGAAACTTAGAGAGTGGTAAAATTAATCAAGAAGGCAATGAATCCATTGGGCATGGGGTCCAACAAAAACAAACTGTAATCCTAACCTAACATTTTATGTGCAGCAAATCAAGTCAACAAAGATAAGATCAGTTATAATGCTTATAAAGAGATGGAAAGAAGAAATGAGAAAAAGAAAATTGAAAATGATCAAAGAGCATATTGATCTTCAATACATCTAATAGAAAGGGGGAAAACTCAGTTTTCATAAATCCTTTATAAAACTAAATCAAAACTCAGATAAGCTTGTGGCAAGGGATAGAGCATATCCTATACAATAAACCTCTCAACACAGAAATTGCAGACATATAACCTATAGCAACAATAAATATCCAAGGAGATGAAAGATGAGAAAATGATTTACACAGAAAAGAGAAAAAAATGGATATATAACTTCATTTTCAGTTGATATCTTTACATAGAAAGAAGCATAGGTCTGCATCTTAAAATCAAAGAGTTTCATCCTTTCTAGCTCCATCACGGATCTTAAAATATCACCCAGACCTCTCGAGTCTTTTGTTCGTCTCTCAATCCCCTTATCCAAGATATATCTCCTTCCTTAAATATAAAATAGCATCCCAATAACCTTAGGAGGTCGAATCCCATCTCCTCCATTGGATCCTAAGCCTTGGAGATAGGTGGCAACAATCAAAGAGACAAAAATCCAACAAATTGTTAATTTTTAGGAATTTGTTGGAAGTCATTAATAAATTATTTCCACCTCACTGCATGAAGACTTTGATGGATCTAAATATTAGGTGTAGGTGTCCCTTTACATCTAACTGATATTTACAAATCCATTTGAATCCTCCTTGACAGGTGGAAACCTCCCAACAAGGCGAATATCAAAATTGTGACCGCTACAGGAAATTAGGTAGCGTCGTTGTAAAATAGTTGGTAGTGCCACTTATATGTCTAATATCTCTCAAACCATAACACATTTTGAAAAAATGAAAGATGTTTTTTTTATTTAGAATGTTATGAACAAAAACCTCCTCCAGTTTTCAAAAATACCTTATTAATTGTTCACAATCCCAGTTTTAAATTAGTGACTCAAACCTGGAAGAATAACTCTGCACAATTCAGCCTCTGCCAGAATTTCAGTAGCGCCTTTAGGTAGCGTCCACCTATGTGTCTATGTGAAATTTGGTAGTGTAAATCCTTCAGAACTTTTGATTCTTTGAAACTTCTTAGAGTGTTTTCAATGCTTGTTCTTTACACTTGGCACCTTAACCAAACTTGTGCTAACAGCTACCATTCGATATTTGAATTTCTCGACTTGACCTGTGATGTTCATTTTCTTCTTGAGTACCCATTTTCTATGAGCGCACTTTCTTCCATTTAGTAATTCAACTAAATCCCATGTCTCATTATTATAAAAGGATTCCATCTCTTCGACCATGGAGTTCTTCCATATTTTTCCCTCTGCTAAGTTGAATGCCTCCCTGACCGACTTGAGCTCTCCATCAGAGGAAGTTAACATGAATGTGGAATGAAAGTTAGGTGGAATATACCTTTCGACTATTTTTATTACTCGTTCTTACAACTGGGGTCGATTTTTCGACCTCTTCATATGATTCAATCGACTCATCTGAATCACCTTCTTCATTCCTCAGTTCAAACCACACCTTCCATGGATTATTATTTGTTTTAACCATCACTTCAAACTCAAAATTCCTTCTGACTTCTCTAAACACCAGATCTTGACTATACACTATTTTTCTTGATGCAGGATCCCATAGTTTATATCCTTTCATTCCTTATTTGTATCCAATGAAAATACACTTGACTACCTTCTTTTCCATTTTGCTCCACTTTTCCTTGGGAACATGCACAAATGCATCACATCCAAATACTTTGATATGTAAAACCAAAGGCTTCTTACTGGACCATACCTCATGTGGATTCATACTGACTAGCGTAGACAAAGGATACATATTCAATAGATATTTTGTAGTCTCGACTTCCTCTGCCAAGAATTATTTTGCAAGCTTAGTGCCACTCAACATGCTCCTTGTCTTATGCATTAATGTTTTGTTCATTCTCTCAGCAAATCCATTTTGTTGTGGGCTATATGGTGTGGTATTTTGGCATGCTATGCCACACTGCGTGTAGAACTAATCAAATTCATTTCCATATAATTCACCACCATTGTCATTTCTCGACACCTTATATTCTTATATGTTTGGTTTTCTACAAGAGATTTAAACTCTTTGAATTTCTCGAAAACCTATTATTTCTTCCTCATAAAATACATCAATGTCTTCGTGGAAAAATCATCTATGAAGGAGACATAATAAAAGGATACACCAATTGAATGCACTCAAATAGAGCCAAACACATCACTATGAACTAATTATAGAATCCCCTTTTCCCTTGTTACTCTAGATGGGAACCTCACTCGACTTCATTTTCCAGATATACAATGTTCACAAAATTTGAACTCTAAATTACATTCAGGAAAATCTTCAGTCATACCTTTGTTGTGCGTAGATCGAAGTCATTTTTCTCCAATATTTCCTATCATCTTATCCCATAGCATGGTCGAACTGTTTTAAAGAGGACTTTTCGAGTCGGGTTGAATCGACTCATCTTGAGTCGAGTCAAGTCAAGTCAAAGTCAAGTGAACTTCAGGAACAATGATCTTGTTGCATTCAATCAAGTCGGCATTCTCTAATAACTTATGTAGGGTTCCAATCCGAACTCCTTTCCTTAAGACCATTTCACCTATGACCATCTTGCATGTATCCTTCTGAAATAGAATGTGCATCCTTGCATCAATCATATTGTTGATATATATCAAGTTTCTTCCCAAACCTAGAATGTGTAGCACACCTGCAAGATTTATACTCCTCCCATGTTGCAGTGTTAGTTGAACTCTTCCTCATCTGAAAATTTTGGTTGTCGAGTCATCCCCCAAGAACACCTATCCTCCTTCATGTCATTTGTATTCACAGAACCATTCTCTATGTGTTTTCATATGATAGGATGCTCCTAAATCGATCAACCAAACAACTTGATCTGACTTTGTACTGGTTGACTCTAGGTACACATCACCTCCCTTATATCAAGTCATGTTTCTCTCAGTCGAATGCTTCTCATCGGATCTTGTACTCGATTTTGTTTCCTTCAAATTGTAGTCCCTTTTGTAATGCCCAGCTTTACCACATTTCCATCATCTTCTTTTTGTTGATTAAACCCGAGATTTAGATCTACCTTTCGACTTAGGATTTCTATAAGTGAATTTTCCCTTATATCTATCAATTGGTTGACCTATTACCACTAATGCATCTTTGTTCGATCCTTCCATGTTCCTCCTATTCATTTCTTCCAAAACTAGAGATGCAACCACATCTTCTAGCGATAATGTCATTGAATTACTCCTTATAGCCACGACTAAGCTATCCTAGGAGTGTGGAAAATAATAGAATAGGCTAACACATTTCTCCTCCTTGATGATTTTGATATCCATAAAAAATAACTGGCTTATTACGGTATTAAACACATTTAAATGTTCAGTCACCTAACTACCCTCACTTATCCTCAGAAGATACAATTTATTTCTAAGGAACAACTTATTTACTAGGGATTTTGACTAGTAGAAGCTTCCCAACTTGTCCCATAGTTTCTTGGTCGAATCTTTACCTAAGACATCCAGAAACACAGAATATGCAAGACAAAGTTGAATTTTACTCCTTGCCCTTCTCTCGAGTTTCTCCCATTCTTCCCTTGGCATACCCGTCTGAATGGTATGTGGACAGACAGGTGCCCATTGTTCTCAATCTACAAGGAGATCTTCAATTTTAATCTTCCAAAGCTCAAAATTCTAGCCATTGAATTTTTCGATCTCTATTCTTGAGCTACTCACCATTCTTTACGCACACTTTTTAAATATTCATAACTTACGACTCTTATTTATTCTAGTATTTAGCTCATATCCAAGGTTGTTAAACCAATCTATGCCTCCACATGTTAGGAAATGGGGAACACTTCCACAATAAACCTAGTAGAAGAGAGGAATAAAGATTTAATATAGAAAGTAACTAACAAAGAAAACACTCAATACAAAAATATTTTACCGTGGAAGCCCAAACAGAAAAACCAACATTCCTTGACATTTGTTCTCTCTTGTTGTCTTATTCCTTTAGAATAAAAGGTCACATTCCTAACCTTGGTATACACCTAAGACACAATTGAAATCATATCTTATTGCTTTACATAAGAACAACCCTGTAGCCAATTTGGCTTACATCTGCATGACCAACAACCTCTAAAAAATTTTATCTAAACATTAGTACTTACAAAATAAAAACACGCATTATTTATAGGATTTACAGTAGACAAAACCCTAAAGAAAGGCACCTAAAAATGGTTACATATAATCACAGATTATTGTCCACAAATCTCGTGAATCTAGTGATTCTATTGTAGTCAACTCTAAGTCGATTTACCAATCGATTACCAATTGACCTCCATTCGGTCTTTATTCGTTTTCCATGTGCCCTCTTGTTGACATATTATCGATTGACCTCTTTGACCTACTATCAATATCTTTGACTTCGAATTTACTCGATCGAACCACCTCGACCTTCAACTTTCAACCTTATTCAATACATCTCGAATAGAATTTTACTGCAAAGAATATAACAACCCAAC
>ML783675.1:937405-961967 GCA_009831015.1 Picea engelmannii
GAAAGAGAGAGAGAGTGTGGGGGGGAGAGGGGGAGAGAGAAAGAGAAGGGGGGGGGAGTGAGAAAGGGAGAGACAAAGAGAGAGAGAGAGAGAGAGAGAATTAAACAGTGGGAGAGGGAGGAATGTGGAGAGAAGACTGAGAAAGTGAGTGGGGTAGAGAGAGATTAGGGGAGGACAATGGGGGAGAGGAGGGGAGATACAGACAGAAAGAGAGAGGGGAAGAGGGGGAAGAGGGAGAGGGAGATGAAGAGAGAGAGGTGGAAGAGAGTGAGCAAGGGATAGGGAGAGAAAGAGAGGAATATAGAGGGAGGGGGTAAGAGAGAGAATTGATTTGTGTTAACGTGAACTACACGTTCGTATTCTTGATAACATTTGTGCATTTTAGGAGCACATGTGTTCTTTAGGAATGCACATGCATTCCTAAAGCTTCCACGTTATTTGAATTTCAAATTTTTTTTGAGGCAAAAGTGACAACTCTAGGATAAAATTTTGTTTAGTTGGTTGCCTTGAATTTAGGTTCGGGATGACAAACTTAGTGTCTCGTTCGGAAAATACATAAAAACCTCTATTTTTATGAATTCCTCTCCATATCTTTATTTTGGACTTTATTTTTCTATAGGCTACACAATTTGAAACTCATAAAATCGCTTCTGTAGATTCCAAATATAAAAACAAACAAAAAAAAATTAATAATATTTACTAGTTTTAATCTATTTTTGTCATATATCAAAACCCTAGAATGCATACCTCTCTTATTTCTCCTATAACTTTTTTTCAAGTTAACAATTTCTAAAATGAGTTATATGTTGCCCTAGATGAGACCGATATCTACTATCTAAAAAAACATTGTGATTGTGTTAAGACCCTCTTAGCTTGGACAAACAAAAGGTGTTGTAATTTCAAGGATATATTGGCTTTCATAATTTAAAAAATATATAAAATTAATATCATAGATTTCCCTTTCATAATTTAAAAAATATAAAAAATTAATATCATAAATTTCTCAAAAAATACACAGCACTAGAAAAATGGGTTCTCTACATTTATACAAGATTTTGGAATGAAATTCCATAGTTAAGATACTAAACAGTAACAAAAACATATGCCTTATATTTTGGTAGAAAAATAACACACCACTTTTATGAAAATTCAAATTTCACAGTGTTATTCACAATTTCTATGAATAAAAGTTGTATATTCCGAAAGCTAATTTGATTTCCTACTTTTCATATTTTTACACAATATTCAAATTCATTGTAAAAGTGTCTTGAATAATCCCTCCAAGTTAATAGATTGTTATTTTTCCATGAGAGACCACCATTAGCTTGCACATACCCATAAACATGTTAACAAAAATCAAATTTCACATAGTTATTCACAATTTATATGAATAAATGTTGTATATTAAGAGAGCTAATTTTATTTCCTACTTTTCATATTCTTACACAATATTCAAGCTCAATGTAAAAATTCCTTGAATAATCCTTCCAGGTTAATAGATTGTTATTGTTCATGAGAGACCACCATTATCTTGCACATACCCATAAACATGTTAACAAAATATGGTGCAATTCTCAATCTTGACTTATTTAAATAATATTATATTAAAAATGAAAAAAAATGGTAGCCACTTCAAAACACTGTCCATTGTACATTTTTTAAAATTCAATACTAACCACAACCCACCTCTGTACGTCATCCGTAGATCGATTATACCTGAAGTATGCATTAATTATACCTGAGGTTTTGGGGGAAGTATGCATTAATTATACCTGAAGTTGAAAGGCATATATACCGTAGATCAAAATTTCGCAAAATCTGAAAGGAAAACATACATTAATCGTGAAAGGGTAGTTCTAGACCACCGATATAATCTTATAGACAATAAAGATCCTGACAAAGATATATATGCAGGGCTGATCATTTGATGAGACTTGTGCAGGTTTAGGGGACATAGATATACATCCACCATGATTGATTCAACCCACATATAAGAACAAACGAAAAATTGAGATTAGCCATAAACAAAACACAGAGAGACACTCTTCCATTAGTTGTAATTATAGGTGTAAGTAAATACAATTACCTATTGATTGAAAGACCAACAGACACATAAAAATAAATAAAGACATATATAAATAAAGGCATGAAAATAGATAGAGAGAGAGCTTTCTTGTTTTAATAGCTTTATTCGATCTGGCTATTGATTCTTCAGTTTCTGATTAAAAAAAAAAAAGAATCAGTTGGGTTTGAGTTCATGTAGGACTACCATTTCTATCTGAGATGGAATAAAAAAATAAGAAAATCTTAATTAGTCTATAGTTTTACATTTACTGGAAATGGTTAGATTTAATGGGTTTTTAATCATAGATGATATTTTAATGAACAGAATTTCATATCCACATAATATTTTTGGTGTTACAATAAATGAAACGAAGGATGGTGATTTCAATTATTAATTTATTTTGACAAAATATGTCTATTAATCATTAAAAAAAAATGATTAATATGATTAACACAATAATGGCTCATCAGCATCCACTTAAAAACTAATTCTCAGTTTTTACTTCCAGTGCATGCTTTTTAGGGTTTTTTACTACCTCATTTTAGGTTAGGTTTTTAACATTTTTTTCTTTACCCATTGTTGGAGAGAAGCATGGTAGCATTTGCTTCCCCTTATTTACCAAATAATGGCGTGTCTTCTTAATCCGTCCAGGGATGCGTGGAACGTCGTCCAGGTAAAGTTACATACTTGCTTCCCCTACAAAACCGATTTTCTTTTGAGCGTCTGCTTAGTGCGTGGAGGGCTGTCCAGATAACGTTTTGTCTGCTTTTGTCCGTAATTGTTTTACATATGATCATACCCCTTGCAAGCCAAAACCGTCAGCCCTATCTTCGAGTGCTGCTTGCAAAACCAGAGAAAAACAAGGACAGAGAAATACTTCTCTCTTAATTAACTCGGTGACGTGTGATTGAAAATTCGCAGAGAAACAAAGGGGAACTGTGAGTGATTATTGTGCTCTGAATGCTAAGAAGACTTTTGCAGGATAGAGAAACAATTTCATCATGTGCATGTGGTTTTTTTCCATGATGTCATGACACGAAGGACTCTGAGCATGTGGGATGCATAAGTTTTAACGAAGGAATTTTAGGGTTTGTTTTAAGACTAGAGTTTTTATTTATGAACTTGTTACAAAATTAGGGTATAGTTGTTGACAACAATATAGATATATATTTGGAGTGTTTTTTTAAATTTTTTATAATAATAATAATAATAATTTATTTTTAAGGTCACGACCAAGCCAGCACATCAAATTGGTGTATGAGACCCACTTGTTTGTGGGACAAGGGACCCTCCTCCGTCCAGCGGCGATTTGATTGGTAAAGTCTACGAAGGTATACATACCCTACCCCCCTCTGGATTTGAACTTGTGACCTCTTAAGAGGAAACCCATGTTCTTAACCATTGGTTGTTGTAGTTTATGATATCAGGGTTATTCAATTTATTTTTAAAGTCACCCCTAAGCCAGACACCAAATTGGTATATAAAACTCCCTACATCTAACTATGTATACATACCCTACCCTCTCTAAATTTAAACTTATAACTTTTTATGAGAAACAGAAAGTACAAAACAATAACTAATTTCAATATTAATAATTAAAACCTCTATCTAATACTATGTATAGATTCATGTCATCCCAATAGAAATCATTCGAAACGTCTACTATCTTCAAGCCCAAAAGCTCCTTAAATAAAATCAACAGTGGTCACCCTCAAGCGGATGCGAAGAGTTCCAACATGACTTCCTTTGTAGTGTTGTATGAACATCAACCTCAAAGTCGAGGCAAATAAACCTCTCAACTTTTATTTGAGGCACCGGTAAATCCATCTGATAAATCAGATAGTGCCCTTGATAGACCCCTTTACACGATATTACATGCCCCGGATGGTGGTAATACCTGTTTTTGACTACCAATATGAAAATGCACTTCCAATTTCCCACATGATAATACAAAATCCATTCATGCAAAATATTCACGCTCCAAATCTGGAAATCCAGTTCGAATTTTCCGATGATTTTTAAATTATAAAAAAATTTTACCAAGATCACTAAATATTTTAATTTTTATGTAATTATATAAAAATAATTTTAAAAATTCAAAAATATTATTTAAAATTAATAAAATTTGCATTTTAAAAATAAAAATGGACTAACACTTTATTCTAATTTTTCTTCGTATTGTTTAAAAAAAACATTTCATCACATTTTTAAACTACTAAAATACTTTACATACATTTTTAATATATAAAGAAATAAAATACATATACAATATATTAATTAAAAATAATTATAATTTTTTTATGTTGTACATATAAGAAATATTAGAAATATTATTCCAAATTTCATCTAAAAACAACATGATATAGTTATGACTCTTTAATATAGAAAAAACTGAGAAATGACAAATGAAAAACTAAATCTTAGCCACAAAGAAATTCAAATGGAAATAAAAATAAAACAAACCCTAAAAAACTTAGTTCAAAGGAAAATACAACAATATTTGTAAAGCAAATACAACATGTAATAATGTATAAAAAGTATGAGGATAAATCACCAAATAATAAGACTCATGAATTATTTAATATGTAAGGACCATTTTTTTTAGCCATCTAACTAAAGACATGTTAGAGATAATGCTCACATTAATGGTCAGTGCTAAGTTTGGGGATTGGATTGAGGTTTTGTAGGAGACTATTGAGATATTCTCTCAACCTAAATCTCCAAGATTAGAATCATTGTAATCTTTGACGCTTTGATCATGGGCAATTCACATGAAGTCTTATAAATAGGTCATATCAATCATTTTCTTTTTTATAATGAATAGGTAGGATTAGTTTTATAACCAATAGGAAGGATTAGGGTTAGGGTTTCAGATTAGAGTTAAGGTCATTAGGGTTTCAAATAGATCATTAATTAATATATTAATGAGTTTCAGTGCCTAAGGCATAGCATAACCCCATAAATGTAAGTTTCAATTTCCGTCATTGAAGATGAATGGCAGACAAGTTACAACTGCGCAAATCCAAAATTATTTTGACTTAAATCCGAAGTAGCTCTCTCTTGTTTCTTCTCCATTGTCTATGGCAAGTTAATCTTGCCATGCGATTGATGCAGAGGTTTTCGGAGATAGGTTTATAAATCTCACTAACCACAACCCACCTTTGTATTATTAGTTATAACTGTAACCTCAACAGCATGTGACCTGCCAGATGTTCTTGCGAGCTGTATAGTCATTAGGATTTCTTGTTTTGTTTCTTGATTCAATTGTAATGGTTCTCGCCTACAAGGCTCATCCTTTTCATCTAATACGAATGCGCTCTACACATTTTTGTTCCCAATCCATCTTCTCTGCATTATCTTCTTTACTTCTTATTTTGTCATGGTATCAGAGCATAGGATGTAAGCCTCTTCACAGAGCCTGGAGAGCAGCCCGATCCTAGGAGGAAGAGCGCAGAGTATACGTTGTCTCGCAGACGAGAGCGCAGGAGGTAAGACTCTTCACAGAAGCCTAGATAGCAGTCTGCAGTCCGCTAAAGGAGTGCTAGAGAAAGCAGTCCACTCAGAATATCCTTAGAGACACCAAAGAGTGAGGAAGCAACATTGTAGAAGGACGAAGAGTTTAAAGATTCGTGAAATTCCTTCTTCAAAAGGAATTTTCCAAAGCAGCAAAGGAGAAGCTACAACAGTCGTTAGATCAGAGCATGGAGAATCGACAGACGTCAGATCCAGGTAAGGTGCACAGAACTTAATCTTTTAACTATGCAGGAGAATAGAAATCCGAAGTAAATTGGGATCGTCCATCATCACGAGGGACGGGTGGAAAAAGATCTAGAACTCCGAGAGTTTCCAGATGAGCTGGTCGCAAAATCTCTGAAGCAACAAGGAGTCGGAGCCAATATGAATCGTGTTTCATATAGGACGCATGTCAACGGATCCTACACTTTAGAGAAAAGGAACTTCCAAAAAAATAAAATGTGTAGGTAGAAGAACTCCTAAAGTCCCGAAGGCGCGAAGTAGATCTGGACCATTGTAGCCAGAGGGGACACGCATCACGCGATCCCACACTTCGTCAAATGGTCAGTTGCCTGAAGTTAATCTTAGCCACTGGATCCAGGGAACACGTGTCAGACAATCCCCGTATTCGGCAATCTCAAACTTCCAGACCATTGATCGAAGTTCATCGTAACCGTCCGTTGAAAAATAACATGTGGCACGAGATCCCTCACTTCGGAGGTTGAGAGCTCCAAAGGAAAGATGATTAGTATGGAGAAAGAACTCTCGAATGCCCGAAGGTCGGAGTTCATCTGAGTCGTTCATCAACGAGAACACGCGACGCTAGATCTCTCACTTCGGAGGCTTAGCACTCTGTAGGGTTTTGCGAAGTGAAGCATTGGAGCGAGAACTGGTCAAAGTCCCAGAGTTCATCCGGACCATTGAAGGTTGAGGACACATGTCAAAAAATCTGACACTCTAAAAAGTTAACACTTCATAGGTTTGTGGTGTTGTGCATCTCGGAACTTCTGAAGCCCGGGACTCTGAAGTAAATATCAGTCATCCAATCAAGAGGACATGTGGAGGTTGATCCCGCACTCTGCAAGTTCGCTAATTCAGCACTCCAGAGGATTGTTAGTATTGTGCATGAAAAGGCTCCAAAGCCTGAACTCCCAAAGTAATTATGAGTTGTTGATATCAAATCAACAAGGACATGGTATTAATCCCACGATCACATGAGAAGATGAACTTTAAATTTTTTTGGCTCTCAATTACACTTAGATAGCTCGATTTTGCCATTAGAGGGTCTACAGTCGATAAAGAACAGAGTTCAGAGTTTTGACTTGGTATATCTCATGTTCGGATAGTCAGATCTAGCTAGATCGGAGATAAAGAAGTAGTCAACCCCGTGTTTTTTTGGCCCAAAGTCACATAAATTATTTCGCAAACCTGGTTTTACACACGGGAAACATGTAAATCATGAAAATCCCTAACATTTTTTTTTGTTCTAATTCCTTTCAAGATGGCCAACTCTAACAATTTAGAACCAACACAAGGACCAATTATTCTTGTAAATAACTATGAACTTTGGTCTCTCAGAATGAGATCCTTATTACAAGCACAAGAGTGTTGGGATCCCATGGATCATGGCTATGTGGAACCAGATCCCGCATTTATAGTTGTCGTGACCAATCAAGAGAGATTTGCTCAGTCAGAACAGAGGAAAAGAGAGAATAAGGAAAAATTATGGATTCAAAACTTTGTGGATGACTCGATTTTGTCCAAAATCACAGGCGTTGTTACTTCATAACAGGCCCAGGACATCCTTAAACCAACTTACCAAGGAAATGATAGGGTCAAAATAGTCAAGCTGCAGACCTTGAGGATGCATTTTGAGACTTTAAAAATGACAGAGTCTAAAAACGTTGATCAATTTATGACCAGAGTCATGGAAATTGTAAACCAAATTAGGTTGACTCGTGAAGATATCCCTGATCAAAGGATCATTGAGAAATTTCTCAAAAGTCTACCAAAGAAATTCGAAATGGTTGTTACAGCCATCCTTGAATCCAAGGATCTGTCAAAAAATTTCACAGATGAACTAATGGGTTCTCTATTGACACATGAGACCAGACTACATCTCAAAGATGAGTCAATAGCCAATGCGTTCAAGACTCAATTCTCTTTCAAGAAAGGGAGAGGTGGAGGTAGAGGCAGAGGTCATCGAGGAAGAGGGAGAAGTCCAATTAACAATCACTCAAGTTAAGGTCACAGACATCAAACCTAGAATCATAATTTCCAGCCTCAAAGAGGCAGAGGGAGGATATCTAATGACAAAGAAGGAATACAATGCTACTACTGCAAAAGTATGGGCACTATGGATCTGAATGTCGGAATAAGCAAGAAAATCAACACTCGGGCAGTGCAAATGTCTCAAATCACGAAGGAGAAACCTCAGATGGTATGTTTCTCTCATGCCATAAGACTGAAGAACAACACAAAGACCTCTAGTTATTGGATAGTGGATGCAAAAATCACATGACATATAACAAAGATTTAATTTCATGCATTGATTCTTCTATGTCATCCAATATTACACTTGGAGATGATTCTTTAGTCAAAGTTCAAGGAAAAGGAACTGTACCTATTCTCACTAAACAAAATGTAAATAAATATATAAACAATGTATATCATGTTCCAGATCTGAAACATAATCTGTTAAGTGTAGTTCAACTAGTTGAAAATGGCTATAAGGTACTCTTTGAAGGAGCATCATGTAGGATATATGACAAATCTCCTAGAATAAAATTGATTTCTGAAATCCACATGACTACGAATATAATGTTTCCCCTAACCCTTAGAACTGCAAATTTGATCCAATCTTATGCACAAACTGTATCCACCCCCAATAAAACTATGATTTGGCATGCAATATTTGAACATCTACCCTTTCAGAGTCTAAGTCTTCTACACAAGCAGTCCATGGTCAAGGGTCTACCTATCTTCAAAGAGAAAAATCCCCCATGTGATTCCTTCATTCTTGGAAAACATAAGAGAACAAGCTTTCCACAATCATCCACTCAAGAAAAACAACACTTAGAGATGATTCACACTGACCTATGTGGATCAATGCAAACCTAGTCAATAGGTGGTATAATTTATTTCCTAACCTTTATTGATGACTTTAGGAGGAAAATATGGATATATTTTATGAGACACATGTTGGCACAGGGGCAGACCTAGGGTTCAATGCTTCAACAATGCACCAACAAAACCCTAACTACCAGCCCTTTCGGCAACACCTACGAAGAAGTGAAGTCTCGCCTAAGGTAGAGGCAGGGGTGGTTGCAGGACTCATGTGTCTACAACCTAGCTGGGAGACATATCTATGATCACAGTACTTAACAGAGCACTTAGCAGTTAACATTCATTAATATTTAACTTTTATCCACTTCGCAGAAGAAAACCCTAATTACATAACAACGCAGTATTCAACAATATCTAACACATCCAAGCACTTAGCATATAGAAATATATCATATCTAGCATTCAATCACATCACTAAGAACTAAGCTACTATATCAGATGCATCTAACATATATTTCTTCACTAAGCATAACTCACATAACAATCATAATGCATAAAGCAACCACAACACAAGATATACGTGGTTCACCCCCAGCATGGGGCTACGTCCACCAACTCTTCTTCTCTTTATTATATTCATTCAATGCATAGAGACACAAGACCCACTCTGCATAGGACAGGAGATCTGCACGCACCTTGCCAGATCCTCCTTCCCTGAGTTAGGTCACAACACAAAGCCTTCTTACAGAGTATGCACACCAGCTTCTTACATTCACTTGCATTTAGCTCTGCAAGTCTTAACACATAGTATGCACAAAGCCTCTAGCTCTACACTAAGCCACAAACATTTACTACTACTACTTTCTTACATTGCCTAGATATCTATTTATACATTGAAAATGGGGCCTAAACATGGGTAAACCCATGGGCCAACATCCCATACATGTTACATAAAACCTTAAACCCAAAAATCCCTAAAAAGGAGGTGAGATCCCGCAATCTCCGCTTCTCCTTGCGCTCTGCCTTTGACCAGCCTGTCGAAGTCCCAAAAATTGTCAAACATGAACAAGTTTCTCCACAACTTGGTCAAGGGCCAATAGGCCACTAACACTCACCTATGACTTGTCCTGAGTCACTCTGATTTAGGTAACTCTACCTCGAAGGCCTTGAGCTTGGCTCGAGCTTCCTCGACCTGTTGCTTCGCTAGAGCCTCTTGTTCGACGAAATCCTAAATAACCTTTTCCATCATAGGTCCTTCTAAGTGTTGTTCTATTATGGTGATCACGTGTTCCAGTTCTGCACCTCATCCTTCAATTTCCTCAAAAAGTGTGCAAGCTTCATCCTGCACTGGCTGGAGCTTCTGAGTCACTTCCATGACTTTACTCTGGATGGAATGGACCTGTTGTTGAACCATGCATTGTTCTTGGGACCTTTTCATCCTTTCGACCATGGACAATGGATTCAACTGCACTTGCACTATTTTTTCCTGTTGCTTTGCCTCTTGGAGCTGTGACTCCAATGTCCTTAGCTCAGGGTCCTCTGTAAGGCGCGTGTAAGTCTGTGCACTTCGACTGCTGAGATATTTGCATTCTAAGGCCAATTCCTTGATTCTCTAGACTGCACTCAAGGAAGTTTCTTCCCTTTGGTCTCGTACTTCCTGTGGAGTGCTTGGCACTGCTTGAAATTCTAGTTCTACTACTCTTTGTTGGAGTTGTTGAATGGTTTCAGCAAGCTTCCCCACCTGACTCTCCACTGGGTGTTCTTCCATCTGTTCTAAGCCCGTCATAGAGAGAAGTGCTCTGGTGACTGCTTCTTTAACTCCAATATGATCTGCGAGCAACTATTCTTTCTCCTTCTGGATCTGCACTCTATCCTCTACAAACTTTTCCTCGAGGTCGTCTTTTTCTTGTTGGGCAATCGACGTTGCTCTATGGCTTCCTCTTTTTCTTTCTTCAGGGCCTTTGTGGCCTTTTCTTTTTCCTCCTAGACACAAAAAAGGTGAAATTTTGTCGAGTCTTCTAATCTATGTAGCTGGGCAGGCTCATCTCCCAACTCAATCCCTTCAGATGACGGTGGCGCAGTAGAAACTGTGTGGTTGGAGTAGAGGGCTTGTTGTACCCCTTTTAACTCTACTGCAATCCTATCGTATATGGTCTCCTGTTTGGATTCGCTGCACTGTAGAATTTCCTCTAAGGTATCTAATATAGCAGCGATGATAAGGTCAATGTCATCCACCGTGAGCATAGTTTGAAAAGGAGGTTTATTGGATTTTGACTTCTTCCGCGATGTAGGTTTCTTGGGGGAAACCTTTCTTTTCTTGGATGTCTCAACTTCATCAAGGGGGTATTTAGGCGGTGTTACTTCGCCCTGCTCTAGTTTTTCTTCTTTCCCGGCATTCTCTTCCTTGTCTACTTTTTCACCTCCTCCCCCTCCAGGTGAATCTGAAGCAGTTTATTCTGATGCATTGTTCAACTTCTGTACCTCTTCCTTCTTTTTCCTTCTTCTACTGTTGGGTGCATCATATTCTTCGCGTGTGACCATAGGACTGTCAATGAGGTTGAGGTCAGATAGTTCTGCCTGGTCAATTGGTATAAAGAACTCTACTGGCCATTCCTTAGTTATTTCTTCCATGTCCTCCTCAGTGAGATTATGTTATGATTGAAGCTCTTATTTATGTTCGTCTCCGCACGCAGTGATATAAATAAAATTTCTTTCTGCGCAGAACTTTACAAATGGCCTAAACCTGTGTAGGGTGTTCAACATCATATGAGGGAAAGACTCAGTAGCCCTCTTCAACTGTAGGTAATAGGTGTGGAAAACCACATTTGACTACCATTTCTTAGCCATGTCGCTCGAGTACCAGAGCGTAGTGAACTTTGCAGCTAGGGGTTCAGACGACTCAATCTCAGGGAAGGTCGCTCATTTCGGCATGTCCCAAGCAATGAAGGAGATGAGGATCAGTAGCCAACTAAAATGGAACTCATAGCCCTGATCCTGAGCTTCACAGTATTCTTTCTCTAACTGGTTGACGAGGTAGCTCACCCAGTTCATTTGTAGTCCTTAAATTCATTTTCTCGCGAGGTCAACAACGAACCTCGTGACCTGCGTGGGTTTTCTCTTCCTTACTAGCTTACCAGTGATCAAATGACAGGCTAGGCACACTACGTCGTTCTGGATGGAAGATACCTTGTAGCCTTGCTTCCCCTTCTCCACATCACCATAGGTGTCTTTGATTCTCTTCATCGGGGAAGAATATGCATCCTTCCCTGGATAAAAGTCTTGTGGGTATGGTCCTTGCATGCTTAATCCGGTGATCCGATGGATCAACGTCGGATCTACAGTGATGTGTCTGTCTAGCCACAAATAATCGCCATGGAAGCAAGACAACAGGATTTGAATGCACGCGTTAACCTCCTGATGCCTTCAAAAGTGGGGTATATTCATTACGTTCAGGATGGTGGACCTCATGATGTCCATGGTCCATGACTGGGGGAAAATCTTCGACTTCTTGATCAAATACTTATGTGGGGAGAGAATTCCATAGTTCTTGTGATCTCCCAAGTTGAAGTCACTAATATTCAACGTCATAATCTGTCCCAACTGTAGTCCAACTGCGCGTATCCCCTTCGGGAGGTATGCAATGATCAAGGTGTATTCGAAGTCCCTTGGGACACTGTCATGACTAACTTCACTAGCTAGAGGCGGGATATAGTCGAGCATGATAGATGGGATGAGCTTCGCATTCACCAAGTCATCACGATGCTTGCTACGTTTCTCAGTAGCGGGTCGGCTAGACCAACGTTACACAGTCGACGTGGATGCTTCCAATCCTTGCGTCGATGAAGCGTGTATGCCTATGGACATCACCTTTTCAGCCATGAGGTCTATTAGGATCTCTTCAATGGACTTTTCTACTGTGTTAATGTCATCCAACATGCATGCTCGAGGTCATATATCTCAGGTCGGTGAGAAAACACTCAATGTAACAGAACGGGTGGTGAGCTCTCAATAGGTATTACGTGAAAATAACTAACTCTATGTGGGCTCGGATAATCACAATTGGAAAAAGTGTTCTCGGTGCATCGCTCGACGTGATAAATAGACAATGTCATAATGGACTCTTCCAACGTGTAGGAACCCCTCAATCGATGCAATTCCATCTGTTATGGCACAGTCCCAATGGTCCAATGGCAAACGTTCTGGCAATAACTGTGGTTCTAGCCATTCTGGAGCATCATTATAATGGTCAGGACACCTCCAACGGTCATATCTCTTCGCTGTGGTGAAGTGCTAATCTGTGTTGTTCTGATATCCCAACAAAGTTCCATTTCTGCAAACCTTCCTTCTGCGAAGTCCTCTGTGGAACTTCCTATAATTTCTCTAACTTTACTTTCTTCTTGCTAAGCTTTCTGGCTTTCTTTCCTGTGATTTGAGTCACCGGTTTCCTCTTTCCATTATTTTTCTTATCTCCTCTTGGCATAGTAACTTCTCACTATGGAGGGTCTTTCATAGGGTTCGAGGGTAATACTTCTTCTCTTTCTAGGGTAGGTGCTCTACTCTCTTGTATGGACAAGAGTTTCAAGTCTTCCTGTGTTCTTTCAACTTCGACAGCTAGATCTTTGTCCCTTAGTAGCTTTGACTTGTCCTCCTGTTCTTCCAGTAAGTGTGTTATTCTCCTAGCGGTGACATCTCTTAGTTCTTGTTTTTTCTGTTCTAGAGATTCCTCTTCTTTTTTCCTTCGTATTTGATCTTTCTCAACCCAATTTTTTCCTAGAAAAATAGCAAATGGGGCATTGTTCAACAAACTTAATGACCTCAAATTCTTCTTCTATCGAAGTTCCATGAGAACTCATAGGTATATGGGTAAGTCTTCCACATAGGGTTATCATCTTCCCTTTAAACAATCTTATTCCTCCCAATGAAGGAACCATAGTAGGCTTTCCCAAAATTTCCCAAGTTCTTTCTGTCATTATATTCACTTGTGTTTCCTCATCCATGACACAGTCTATGTCGAAGTCTCCTATTCTTGTTTCTATGAACTCCTCTTTTAAGACCTCTTATAAGTTGATGTCTCTATGATCATTCAAGGTTTCTTCCATCTGCAATAATACAGTCTCTGATTATTTCCATTTCTTGAGCATATTCTTAGTCTCTTGACCTTCCTCATGGTATTATCGTCTCATGCTCATCTTTTCAACTTTAGCAATCATTCTAGGGAAATCTAAAACTTCATATCCAGTATCCTTACAACAAAGGTAAATAGGACCTCGACTAGGGAATTCGTTAGCAAGATGTCTCGGTCTTCTACAATTATAACAAAGAGTCAATAATCTCTTTCTCTTGAATGATCCCCAACCTTTCTTGTACTACGCACTGGGATCACAGTGGTGGATCTGCAAAAAAATCTTACTAGGATCCTACATTCACTTGTTAGTCCAGTAGTTCTTTCTATGCATATGAATAACATATCTTTCACTAGTTCTATCAAATCTATTCATATCAAATCTTCTTTCTTCTAGTTGTGCCCTAGTTTTCAGACTAGGACAAAATCTATCATACATACCTAGATCCATTCTTTCGAAACAAAAATTTTCACTTATATTACCTTTATCAAAGCACAAAGCTTTAATATATTACCTTTTTTCTTCAGATCGAGCTTCTTTTCTTATCACAGAGCTTTGCAATTCAAGTAGAGTATTGCGCCCTAAAGCAATAGATCTACACACAAAGATTTGTCTTTTCTTCAGTTCCCAGAAATCACAGTTTCAGGTCCTGGCAATGGAACCATTTGTTGGCACATGGGCAGACCCAGGGTTCAACACTTCAATAACCCACCAACAAAACCCTAACTACCGGCCCTTTCGGAAACACCTACGAAGCAGATGAAGTCTCACCCAAGGTAGAGGCAGGGGTGGTTGCAGGACTGAAGTGTCTACAACCTAGTTGGGACACAGATCTGTGATCATAGTACTTAACAAAGAACTTAGCAATTAACATTCATTAATATTTAACTCTTATCCACTTTGCAAGAGAAAACCCTAATTATGGAACAATGCAGTATTCAACAAGATCTAACACATACAATCACTTAGCATATAGAAATAGATAATATCTATCATTCATTCACATCACTAAGCACTAACATGCTATATCATATGCATCTAACATATATTTCTATACTAAGAATAACTCACATAACAACCATAATGCACAAAGCAACCACAACACAGGATATACGTGGTTCACCCCCAACATGGGGCTATGTCCACCAACTCTTCTTCTCTTTATTATCTTTGTTCAATGCACATAGCCACAAGACCCACTCCGCATAGAACAAGATATCTATGCACACCTCGCGAGATCCTCCTTCCCTGAGTTAGGTCACAACACAAAGCCTTCTTACATAGTCTGCACATCAGCTTCTTACATTGACTTGCACTTGGCTCTGCAAGTCTTAACACATAGTATGCACAAATCCTCTAGCTCTGCACTAAGCCACAAACATTCACTACTGCTACTTTCTTACATCGCCTAGATATCTATTTATACATTGCAAATGGGGCCTAAACATGGGTAAACCCATGGGCCAACATCCCATACCCGTTACATAAAACCTTAAACCCAAAAATCCCTAAAAAGGGGGTGAGATCCTGCGATCTCCACTTTGCCTTGTGCTCCACCTTCGACCAGCCTGTCAAAGTCCCAAAAATGGGCAAACATGACCAAGGTTCTCCAAAACTTGGTCAAGGGCCAACAACACATGTCTGAAATTTTTGCAAAGTTCAAAGAATTCAAGGTTGAAGCTGAAAAATAGAGTGGGAAATATGTGAATATTCTCAGGTCATATGGAGGAGGAGAATATAGCTCCAAAGAATTTACAAATTTGTGCAAATCACAAGGCATCATGATGCAAACTACAACCATGTATACTCCACAACAAAATGGAGTGGTTGAGAGGGAATATCAGACTATAATGAACATGGAAAGAATCCTTCTCAGAGAGAAATGTCTGTCAAATATATTTTGGGCTGAAGCAGTAGCATGCTCAGTTTATCTCCTGAATAGATCTCCAACCACCAGTCTCAAGATGAAGGTCCCTCAAGAATCATGGAGTGGGAAAAAATTGAATGTTGCTCATCTTAGGAAATTTGGATATTTTTCATTCGCTCACATACCTTTCGAATTAAGGAAGAAACTTGATGATAGAAGTGAGAAATGCATTTTTGTTGACTACAGTGAGACATCCAAAGCCTACATACTCTACAATCCAATTTCAAAGAAACTCATTCTCAACAGAGATGTAAAATTTATTGAAAATCAGTCCTGGAGTGAGTCTGAAAATCGACCTATGGAAAATCAAAATCCTTTGTTGCCACTTCCTGTAAACATAGAAAATTCAAGACAACAAACATGTCATCCTGTCCTTCCAAGGTTTCAAGTATAAGCACAGCCTGAAAGTCCTCAGGAAAACTCTTCTTCAAGCATAAATTCATCCTCTGAACTTCCAAATCAGAGAACTCGAATCTTGAGAGAAATCCATCAACAGTTGGATGATATTGATCAGCACAATCCTTTTGCATTAATGTCATGTCAACCTACATCCTTTAAAGAGGAAGCTAAAGAGCCACATTAGGTTCAAGCCATGAATCAAGAGATTGACTCCATTGAGAAAAACAAGACATGGGATCTTGTTAATCTTCCCAAACACAAGAAAAGTATTGGTGTCAAGTGGGTTTACAAAACTAAACTCAATGAAAATAGGAAGATTGAAAACACAAAGCAAGACTTGTTGCCAAAGGATTCTCACAGCAACCAGGCATTGATTATGGTGAAATTGTTTCTCCAGTAGAAAGGTTGGACACTATAAGGACTCTCTTAGCCATAGAAGCTCAAGACAAATGGCAAGTATACCAGATGGATATCAATTTAGCTTTCCTGAATGGTATCTTAGAAGAAGAGGTCCATGTAGATCAACCACCTGGATTTGAATTCAAAGAGAAGCGAGCCAAAGTGTATCAGTTGAAGAAAGCCTTGCATGGCTTAAAGAAATCTCCAAGATCTTGGTACAACAGAATTGACACTTACCTGATCATGAGTGGTTTCATCAGAAGCCAAAATGAGCCAACTCTGTACACCAAAACAGATGAGTAAGGTAAAATTTTGATTGTATGTTTATATGTTGATGACATGATATATACTTGAAATCTTGATTTAGCCAGTTTTAAACATGCCATGCAATCTGAGTTCGAGATGACATATCTTGGCATAATGAAATATTTGTTGGGGATTGAGGTTGACCAATAAACCAAAGGGATTTTTTTCTATGAGAAAAAGTATGCAGTAGACATCATCAAAATATTTTGCATGAAAGACTGCAATCCAGCAGAAACTCCTATACCCCTAGGCACAAAATTGAGCAAGCAAGATGAAGTCCCTACAGTGGATTCTACCTTGTACAAAATTTTATTAGGAAGTTTGTTGTATCTTACAAAAACTAGCCATGATATTATTTATGCAGTCAGTTTTGTTTCCAGGTTCATGGAATCTCCCAAAGATTCTCATTGGAATATGGCGAAAAGAATTATGAGATATGTTGTAGGCACTCTCAGTTTAGGTTTATGGTACATCCAGTCTAAAGACAATCATCTCTCTGGTTACACTGACAGTGATTTTGCATGCAGACTAGATGACCGAAAAAGCACCTCAGGATATGTTTTTCACGTGGGCATGAACCTGATTTCTTGGGCATCAAAGAAACAACCCATTGTATAAATATATTTTGCAGTGGCAGAGTATGTCGTTGCTACCTCAGCTTCTTGTCAAGTTTTGTGGTTGTGAAGACTATTGAATGATATGTCACATAAAGAAAAGGAGCCAACTCCTATCTTCTGTGACCACACTTCAGCAATAGCTCTATCCAAAAACCAAGTTTTTCACAAGAAAAACAAGCACATTGACACTCGATTTCACTTCATACATGAGCTAGTCAATAATGGCGACATCACACTTTAATTTTGTGGCTCACGAGATCATCTCGCGGACATTTTTACAAAGCCATTAGGAAAAACCATTTTTTATTTTCAGAGACAACACTTGGGCATTATCAGTGATGATATTTGTAACTTTTGAGTTTAAGAGGGAGTGTTAGTTATAACTGTAACTTCAACAGTATGTGACTGTACACCGCCAGATTTTCTGGCCAGCTGTATGAGTCGTTAGGATTTCTTGTTTTATTTCTTGTTTTATTTCTTGTTTTATTTCTTGATTCAGTTGTAATGGTTCTCACCTATAAGACTCATGCTTTTCATATAATACGAATGTGCTCTACACATTCTTGTTCCCAATCCATCTTCTCTTTATTATCTTCTTTACTTCTTATTTTTTCATGTACGTCATCATATGGAGAAGTATGCATTAATTATACATGAAGTTTAAAGTTTAAAGGCATATATATCGTAGATCAAAATTTCACAAAATCTGAAAAAAAATCATACATCAATAGTGAAAGGGTAGTTCTAGACCACAGATATAATCTTATAGACAATAAATATCATGAGAAAGATATATATGCAGGGTTGATCATTTGATGAGACTTGTGCAGGTTTACTGAACATAGATATGCATCCACCATGATTGATTCAACCCACATATAAGAACAAAAGAAAATTTGAGATTAGCCATAAACAAAACACAATTGATATTAGCCATAAACAAAACATAGAGAGACTCTTCCATTAGTTATAATTATAGGTGTAAGTAAATATAATTACGTATTCATTGAAAGACCAAGAGACACACATAAAAAATAAATAAAGACATATATAAATAGAGGCAAGAAAATAGATAGAGAAAGGGTTTTCTTGTTTTAATCTCTTTATTCGATATGGCTATTGATTCATTAGTTTCCGATAAAAAAGATTCAGTTGGGTTTCGAGTTCATGTAGGACTATGATTTCCACTTGAGATGGATTAAAAAAATAAGAAAATCCTAATTAAGTTTATTCAATGTAGCTATTGATTCAATAGTTTTTGATAAAAAAAGATTCAGTTGGGTTTTGAATTCATGTAGGATTACGATTTTCATTTGAGATGATTAAAAAAATAAGAAAATCCTAATTAAGTTTATAAAGGTATTATTGGGCTTTTAATTATTGATAAAATTTTAATGAATATGATTTTATATCTCCGACACAATAAATGAAAGGTGGTGATTTCAACCATTAACTTTTTTACATGACAAAACATATATGTTAGTCATTAAAAAGAGTGATTAAAATGATTAATATAATAATATTCCATCAATATTTACTTAGTACTAATCCTCAGTAGTAATTTTTATTGCTAGTGCATGCTTTTTAGGGTTTTTTACTACCTTTATTTTAGGTTAGGTTTTTTACCTGGTTTCTTCACCCATTGTTGGTGAGAAGCATGGTTGCATTTTCTTCCCCTTCTTTACCAAATAATGGTTTGTCTTCTTAATCCATGTTTGGAACATCGTCCAAGTAAATTTACACACTTTCTTCATATACCCGACGTGTCACAACCTTTTGTCTGCTTTTGTCTGTAATTGTTTTACATATGATCATACCGCTTGCAAGCCAAAACCGTCAGCCTTATCTTCGAGTGTTGCTTGCAAAACCAAAGAAAAAAATGTACAGAGAAATGCTTCTCTCTTAATTAACTCGATGACAGAGTGATTGAAAATTTGCAAAGAAACAAAGGGGAACTGTGAGTGATTATTGTGCTCTGAATGCTACGAAGATTTTTGGCAGGATAGAGAAACAATTCCATCATGTGCATGTGGTTTCTTTCCATGATGTCATGACATGAAGGATTATGAGCCTTTGGGATGCATAAATTTTAACGAAGGAATTTTAGGGATTCTTGTAACACTAGAGTATTTATTTATGAACATGTTATAAAATTAGGGTATAGTTGTTCATGTTAAATATAATGTAACCTCAACAGTATGACTGTACACTGCCAGCTATACTGGACAGTTGTACTTTCTATTCTTGATTTGCTTGAGCCTATTTAGCTCAGCTATTTCCCATTGCATTGTAATCTCTTCAGTTCTTCATATATTTTAATATATTGTTTTCTGTTCTATTCTTTCTCTCTGCATTTCTCTTTGCTTCACAATTTATCATGGTATCAAATCTTCAGTAGTAATCCTCTTCACACATGATGGAGAGCAACATGATCCTCACAGCACAGAGCTTCACAGATCTCGAGAAGCATTTGACAGACTTTTCACAAGGCTTGGAGAGCTATCTGTTATACTCTCGAAAGATCCTCGCAGGAAACTTCTATGAGGAAGAAGACCGTCATACGCTCAAAATATCAGCGTAAGAAGCTCACGCAACGAAGTAGAGCATACAACACTCGAAAGATCAAGGATGAAGAGATTGTAGAAGGAAGAAACAGTAAAGATTCTTGTAATCTTTTCAAGAATCATCAAGATTCACGAAGAAGAGCTACAGGACGGAAGCACATTTAAAGAACTCGAAGAATTCGTTCAAAATCATTAAAGATTCCTGCAGAAGGCAGAATCATTTAAAGTTTTTCGAAATTCGCTTAAATCTGTTAAAGATTGTAGCATAGGACAGAGAACTCGTGAAATTCTTTCAAATCTTTGAAAGATTCACAAATTTTTTCTTCCGCAGGAGAAAATTCCGTCAAATTCAGCAAAGATCACGTCTAATGTGCAAAGAACAGCCACTGAGGCCGTAAGATTCGTCCTACGAACAGATCCAGAGCGAGAAACCAGTTCAGAGGGGACGAAGAGAGCGCGAAAAAGGCAAAAAAGTTTCAGCCGTTAGATCTTGCGCAGAGGACCGATAGTCGTTGGATTAGCGAGAAAGTGCATGAGGTTTAGTCCTCTACAGCGCCAAGGAGAAATTTTCGACTTGTGAAGTCGCGAAATCCCGACATCATCTGGACCGTCCATCAAGAGACATGTGGCGAGATCTCGGCATTTCGCTGACTCTCAAGGTGTAAAGGTTAGAAGACTATCATGAGAATTCGCGAATCGCAAAATTCCGAGTCATTCTGGACCGTTGGATCGTGAAAGATCGTGATCCATCAATCTTGTCCCATCGCAAAATCGGTAATTAGGATTTGGACGCGCAAAGGCGATTGCACTCCAAAAACTCCGATACCCGATATCGAGAAATCCCGAGAGGACTTGTGAGTCGTCTATCTTAGAGGACAGGTGGCAGCAGATCCAAGTTCCGTCAAATCGGCATTTCGGAGTTCACGGTTTTGAAATACCATCACAACACAAGTTCGAAACTCACGAAATAGCGATAAGATCTCTGCCGTCAATTTGACCGAACATGTGGCGGACATCGAGGAAACCGTCAGCGTTTCGGCATCCGGGGTTTCAATTTGACAGAGAATTTGTGTCAACGGAGCATCGCAAGTCGTGATATCCCAAGGTTGAATCAGGACCGTCCATCTTGTGGGGACGCGTGGCGTAAATCCAAGGACTCGGGAAAAGTCCTGAAAAGGAAAGAGCCATAGACACATCGGGATTCGGCGTTTCGCGAATCCTGAGGACAAGAAACACGAGCATTTCGGAACTGCGAAGTCCGAAATCCCGACAGGAGGAAAGCTCCGTTTTGGGGCCCAGCTGACGTCATCTCGTCAAAATGAGGGATCGGGAATCACCACAGGGAAATCCCCGAAGCAGACTTGAGCCGTCCATATGTTGGGACACGTGGCAAAAATCAAAGGAATCGGGAAATTTCCCGAAATGAAAGCGCCATCAGTAAATCAGAGATCGGGGAATCGAGGAGTCAGAAGAGATCATCATCAGGGTTCACGAAGTCCCGATTCACGATATCCCGATAAGATCTGGACCGTCAGATCACAAGAAGATCTGGACCATTAAATTGTCCAAAGGCGAATTTCGCATTTCAGTAATTTGAAAGACAAAGAACCGGAAAATCCCGTAGTGCTTTAGCATTAAGGCACGTGGTCACATTGCACCATGAAAAAGGCCAATTCAAGGTCGATAATCTCTCATCATCAATCGGCGTTTAGGTGATTGGAGATAAATACGAAATTTCCCTCTATTTTTTTCTGCAATTTTTTTTATGGCGTCGTCTAGCAATTTAGGACCAACTCGGGGTCCGATTCTACTTGGAAAGAACTATGAGTTCTAGTCTCTTCGGATGAAATCGTTCTTTCAAGCACAAGAGTTTTGGGAACCAGTGGATCTTGGATATGTGGAACCAGATCCAGCATCCCTTTCTGCTATGACCAATCCGCAGCGAATTGCTCAAGCAACGCAAAGAAACAGAGAAAATAAAGCTAAATTCTGGATTCAAAATTCTTTGGATGACTCGATTTTTTCAAAAATCACAGGCATTAGTACTTCAAAATAGGCCTGGGACATCCTTAAATCCTCCTACCAAGGAAATGACAGGGTCAAAACAGTTAAATTGCAGACCTTGTGGACGCAATTTGAGACTCTAAGGATGACAGAGTCCGAAAATGTGGATCAGTTCATGAACAGAGTCATGGGAATCGTGAACCAGATCAGACTGATTGGTGAAACCATCACTAATCAACGCATTGTTGAGAAACTTTTCAGAAGTTTACCAAAGAAATTCGAAATGGTTGTAACAGCAATCCTCGAATCCAAGGATCTGTCAAGATTTTCAACAGATGAATTAATTGGTTCTTTGGTGACACATGAGACCAGATTGCATCTCACGGATGAGTCAATCTCCAATGCTTTCAAAACTCAATTTTCCTTCAGTAGAGGGAGAGGCAGAGGAAGAAGCAGAGGTCACCAAGGAAGAGGGAGCAATCAAAGTAACCCTCACTCCAGTGGAGGTAACAGACAACAATATCCGAATCAAAATTTCCAAGGTCAAAGACATCAACAACAAAATCAACATCAGAATTTATAGCCTCAAAGAGGCAGAGGGAGAAGGTCAAATGAAAAATCAAGCATACAATGCTATTACTGCAAAAAGTATGGGCACTATGAATCTGAATGCAGGAAGAAGCAAGCAGATCAGCTCTCAGGCAGAGCACATGTGTCAAATCACACGGGAGAAAACTCAGGAGGTATGTTTCTTTTGTGCCACAAAACTGAAAAACAACCTAAAGATCTCTGGTTGCTGGACAATGGATGCAGCAATCACATGACAGGTAACAAATAATTACTTTCATGCATTGATTCTTCAATCTCGTCTGATATTACACTTGGAAACGATTATTTAGTCAAAGTTCAAGGAAAATGAACTGTTCCTATTCTTACTAAACAGAATGTAAAGAAAGACATATACAATGTCTATCATGTACCAGATCTGAAACATAATTTTCTAAGTGTAGGACAGCTCATTGAACATGGCTATAAGGTACTTTTTGAGGGAGCATCTTGCAAAATTTATGATAAAAAACCAAGCAGAAAATTAATTTCTGAAATCATTATGACTCCAAATAGGATGTTTCCACTTACCCTCAGAACTACAAATCTGAGTCAACCTTATGCACAAAGTGCATCAACCCTGAATGAAACAATGGTTTGGCATACAAGATTTGGACATCTACCATTTCAGAGTCTAATTCTTCTTCAGAATAACTCCATGGTCAAAGGTCTACCTATCTTTAAAGAGAAAATTCCCCCATGTGAGTCTTGCATACTTGGAAAACATAAGAGAAGTAGTTTTCCACAGTCTTCCAATCAAGCCAAACAACATCTTGAACTTGTTCACACTGACCTATGTGGACCAATGCAAACAGAGTCAATAGGTGGAAGTTTTTACTTTCTAGCGTTTATTGATGATTTCAGCAAAAAAATATGGATCTATTTTCTCAGACACAAGTCTGAAACATTTGCAAAATTCAAAGAATTCAAGGCAGAAGCTGAAAAACAGAGTGACAAATATATCAAAGCACTCAGGTCAGATGGAGGAGGAGAATACAACTCCAGAGAATTTGCAAATTTCTGCAAATCACAAGGCATTATCATGCAAACAACAGCCAGGTATACTCCACAACAGAATGGAGTGGCTGAAAGGAAAAATCAGACAATAATGAATATGGCAAGAACACTTCTTAAAGAGAAACACTTGTCAAATACTTTTTGGGCTGAAGCAGTAGCATGCTCAGTTTATCTCCTGAATAGATCTCCAACCACCATTCTAAATATGAAAGTTCCCCAAGAAGCATGGAGTGGGACAAAGCTAAATGTAGCACATCTAAGGACATTCGGATGCATAGCATACACTCACATACCTTCCGAATTAAGGAAGAAACTTGATAATAAAAGTGAGAAATGCATTTTCACTGGATATAGTGAAACATCTAAAGCTTACAGGCTTTACAATCCAATCACCAGGAAACTAATTCTCAGCAGAGATGTAAAATTTCTGGAAAATCAATTCTGGAATGATTCAGAAAATCAGCAGATGGACAGCCAAAATCCATTGCTGCCAAGTTATTAAAATGCAGAAAATTCAAAACAGTAAGTACCTCAAACTATTCTTCCAAGATTGCAGGTACAAAGACAACCTGAACATTCTCAGGATAACTCAACTTCCAGCAGAGAATCATTCTCTGAAACACAAAATCAGAGAACTCGAAGTTTGAGAGAAATCCATCAGCAGTTGGATGACTTTGAACAGCACAACCTTTTTGCTTTAATGCCATGTCAACCTACATCCTTTAAGGAAGCAGCTAAGGAGCCACATTGGCTTCAAGCCATGAACCAAGAAATTGACTCCATTGAGAACAACAAGACATGGGATCGTGTTGCTTTGCCAAGTCACAAGAAGAGTATTGGTGTCAAGTGGGTTTACAAAACTAAACTCAATGAAAAAGGGCAGATTGAAAAACACAAGGCAAGACTTGTTGCCAAAGGATTCTCACAACAACTAGGTATTGATTATGGTGAAACTT
>ML783675.1:972656-1012835 GCA_009831015.1 Picea engelmannii
TCTATAATCATGAAAAACCTTTGAGTTTTCTTTCTTTGGACTCATAAAACAAACATTGAAAGGCCCATATGGGACCTGAGTTTTCTTTAAGTGTTTTTTAGACTCTCTAAACATGAAAAACCCATGAGTTTTCTTTCTTTGGAATCGTTAAATAAACATCGAAAGACCCACAATGGGATCGAACCACTCCTTCCTAGGGTTCGTTAAACATACTCTGAGGGACTTGTCCGAAGGATGAGCTTAAATCAACAAGCATATGTTATCCTCCTCAAGCTTGCGTAAAAATAAAGGGGTACTCGCCAGAAATGGTGGGGGAAAAATTGGGAAAGAATTGTGTCTAAACCTGTATTCCATGAAAGAGTCACTTTTGAACATGACACGCTTTCACTTGCCTTGTGTCTAGGTTGGAAAATTCACTTGTCTCTTGATCATACTCCTTTATAAGATTACAAATCGGTCTGTGATCCCTATTTTTGAGTCAGTGTTTCCAAGACAATTGTCGTGTCGTCAATATGTTTAAAAAGATGTCCAACCTGAAAATCCTTCTATTGCGTCAGCCATTTCTGCAGTCTTAAAGCCTTCTATTGCGTCGGCCATCCCTGAGTCAGTCCTGAATTACTTGTTACTCTGATCTACATCAAATATTGTTCCTTGTTTCGCATCATTGATGTGGGATACATTAAGGCCCTCCTCTGATGAGTCTTTTCCTGTCGACTTCAACTCATTATCTAGGAATTAGACTTAGAAACTGATTGGTACCTTGGAACTTGCATGCCTCAATGGCAGGTTTCCTCGCTTTCGACAGTGGGTTTTCATAATTGACCTCTGATTGGAAGATTCCACCGAGTGTTCGACTTCAGCTCATTTATTCACATTCGTTGGATTGTACTAGTGTACCTTGGGAGTCATTGACATTAATGGTGATTTCCCTTGCACTTGTTAACGGTATACACTAATGACCGGTAATCAAGTGGTTTCTACCATGTTCGACTTCGACACATGTATTCACATGGTTAGATTCGTACTATAGAGTGGCGGAGATGAAGACCCTAGATATTTTCTGACAGATCTAGGTTGCGTTGGAGTATATTCAGTGTACTTTTGCATAGATCCACATTGTATGTCTGGTGGCTATGTTCAAATTTGAGTCTTTAATACATAGATCCACGGTGTTTTTTTGGTGGCTATGTTCAGATTTGAGTCATATTGACATGGATCCACAGTGTATGTTTGGTGGCCATGAATTGTCTTACTTGACATGGATCTTCGCATGTCAACATTTATGCTTTAAGTCATTTGTATTCTGAGTATGGGAATGCCTACCTCAGTGATGATATATTATTGTATTGTATTTCCTTATTTGTTGGCAGGTTTCTGACTGACTGTTCCTTGTTCCCTACACACACTCGACAAAGTATTTCAGCTATCACTCTGTTCTAACTTCATACTTTGGGGGGCTCTCTGTTACACATTATTTTCGTCATCCCTATGATTGTTAATTATGTAAACCTATATGTTGCCTTTAGAGGGGTCAGTGGCATGAGTTCCTAAAGAGAGAAGGGAGAAGAACTTCTCCTGAGAAAAGAAGTTGTTTTTTCCTATGTAAAAACCTTATAAAAATGGAAGTTCACAGGTTGCTATATAGGCAGGGTGCGAGAATGACCCATTCTCGTAGGTTGCACTATAGCTAGGGTGAGAGGTGTTCCTAGCTTTCTCTATAGCTAGGGTGCGAGAATGCCTGCACGTGGGAAAAAATAGTGTTTTCTCGAATCTTCTAGAAGGAGAAACTTCTATGGTGAGGTGGCATCTAAATGGTTTGGATCTTACTCGCTTTCATGATTTAGTGGGATCATCCTAACCTCCTCACCTTATCCTCTTCAACTTATAAAAGGGGAGGAATTCTCATGGAGAAAGTTAGCTTGAGCTTGGGCTAAATTTGTTGGTTCATGATCTTGTTTTTGATTGGCTCGGAATTATCAGCTTGGTTGGAGTGACTTTGAGATTTGCCTTGTCAAGATAGATTGTGAGTAGCCATCAGATCTATGGTTTCAGAATCCTTGGAGAAAGAAGTGTGTGGGGAACGAAGGACAGTTGGAAGGGACCTTACGACATCAAGGCAACGGTTGTAATCTCTCTTTCATATTTAATATGATTCTTTCCCATAAAGCTAAGTCTACTTTATTGTATAACTCCTTGATCATATACTTAGATTGATTGTTGAATATGTTGAGTTGTCTTCACTTCGATTGGTTTGTATTGTTGTGGTCTTAACGGCACAAGAGCATTGGAGCGAAGCTGGAACAACAAAGACCAAAGGAAGCGATCATAAGGTATGTTCATGATTCTTGCCTCATAGTTCATTCAATAGTCGAAATCTAGGGAAAGAGTATTATTCTGTCTTGCTTTGTTCTAGATCCAGGTGGATCTAGGGAGATCGGTTTGTGTCCGCACTTACGGATTTATCCAATAACAGGGTATGAGAACCCTAGCTTAGATATTATTGTAATAGAGCTCTAATCAACTGGAGGTTGCCCACTCGAAGAGGCCCGTGAACATTGCTTTCAGATTCAAAGTGTTATTTATGTTGTTATTCTTATATCATTTCAGTGTTATTGTGGTGAATGTTTTGGTTATATTGTTGTTATTTTTCCATTACTAGCATTTTATTTATTTTCTGCATACATTTTATATATGGTATATTACAAGTGGTATATTTCGACATCTTTAAGACACAGAGATCCGTCATTACGCACATAAACCCACGGTTGAGGGATTCATACAGGCAGGAAATACAAGTGGTACTTAAGCACACATTTGTTGGCCACCCTTCTAACCCTTGTTGGTACTCTTTTGAGTGGTATCACATCAAACAGCACCTGTGTACGGATCAGCCTAGATTACTTGAAGCTCTCTTTAGATAAACCAATCGGTCGCCTGACTGTTATAGTGTCACCGAGAACAACACTCGGGAAGATACTCTCTATTACCCGGGTAGTCGGGTAGTACAGCTAAGGGTACGGTCTATCCTCCTTAGTTAGTGCCCTGAGATATTGGGCCGAGTACTACTGTTGGACCCCACACATATATCAAAGAGCTATAGCACAGGGAAAACCCTTGTATGTAGAACCCTTGAATACCTAACACTTGGGAATAGAAACATAAACAAATTAAAACAGACAAGATCTATTGTTGCACAACTGTGTTCGAGTTGCCAAGTAAATACACATTTCTTTCTGGTTAAGCATTTGGGCATTTCCTCTCTGCAGTATTCTTCAGACCGGATGTAAAATAAAAAATAAAAATAAAAGTCTAGAAATGTTTTCACCATTATTTCAGCCCTATTCCATTGGATTCATCTCTTTTCCCTTATCACATTCATCCATATCATTTTTTCGGCAAAAAAGTTTTTACCCTGCCTTCCCCTTTTCAGTTTCCCCATCCTCATGGCCCATACTCATAGCCAAGACTTGGAAGCTCACTTCAACACCTTGCAGTCTAGTCTCATTGAGACCTAACAAGAAGTGAAACAACTCAATGCCAATGTTGTCGCCATCAATACAACCATGCAGTCCTCAATGGGAGAAATCAAACAAGACCTCACCACCCATATTGAATCAGTCTTTTCGACACTTTGCACCAAACTGCATATCCCTACAGATAACCCTTCCTCTTCCTCACCCCCACATATTGAAGGTGACCATTCCTCTCATTCTCATACCTTGCAGAACCATCACTTTCAACATGACCTACACCTTCCACGGGTGGATGTGACCAAATTTGATGGCTTGGACCCCACTAGTTGGGTAACCCAAATGGAACATTACTTCTCTTTATACAGCATTACAAATGACTTGTCCAAACTCCGGTATGGCGTTCTCCATCTAGATCAATAATGTTGGCAATGGTGGCAATGGAGAAAAAATTCTTGTCAAGGGTATATTGCTTGGACACAATTTGTGGCAGAGCTTTATGAACGCTTTGACACTAACACCAACCATTTGGGTTGTTTGACAAAGATGAAACAATCAGGAACAGTGGAAGACTTTATAGTTTCTTTTGAGCGCCTGGCATTTAGAACAAAGGGCATGTTTGATGCCTTTTTCCGAGAGTGTTTTATCAGTGGCCTCAAGGATGAAATTCGGGCCCATGTCCTCGTGGCTTAGCCTGAGAGTTGGGTAGAGGCTACCAAAAGAGATAAATAAGCACAACAGGTTGTATCTTCTCAAAACCGCAAACCCTCCTTCATCCCTCGCCCTAAACCAGTAAATCCCACTACTCCCTCTGCTCCACTAAAGATCCAAAAATTGGCCTGGGCTAAAATGGATGAACGCCAACTCAAAGGCCTTTGTTATAACTGTGATGAAAAATATTTCTCGGGCCACAAGTGTAAAGAACAAAATCTTTTTATGGCCATCTCCGAGGAGATTTCGGAAGAATATGAAGAAACTCCCTCTATGTATGAATCACCTGAATCCACTGACATAACCCCTCCCTTAGACCCTCCCAAAGTAGAACCAGTCATTTCCCTCAATGCTCTCACTAGCTTCACCACTCCCCAAACCCTCAAGCTAATCGGTTACATCAAGCATCGAAAGGTCATCATTCTAGTTGATAGTGGTAGCACCCATTATTTTATTCGTCACCGCATTTCCCAAGAAACTCATTGCTACATCCATGTCGTCAATAATTTCCAAATCATGATTGCCAATTGTGGTTCCATGAAATGTGGAGGGTGTTGTGAAAATGTGTCTCCAAATTGGTGACTACCACCTGAAATCCCATATGTTTTCTATCGACATGGGAGGTTGTGACATTGTGTTGGGTGTAGACTGGCTAAGGACTTTGGGTCCCATTCTCATGGATTTTAAATACTTAACCATGCAATTCGACCAAGAGGGCCACCAATATAATTTCCAAGGCATCACCGCAGGTTCACTTGAGATCATTAGTTCCCATTGCATGGAAAAGTTGTTCAAAAAGGGTCATTCTGGTGTTATCGCCCAACTCCATGCCATACAAGCAACAGAGACACCTTCTGTACTGCAAGACCTCCAAGCCATCCTTTCTAAACATCAATTGGTCTTTTCCACTCCCCAAGGCCTCCCTCCTTCCCATGGTGTTCATGATCATTCCATTTCCCTTGTACCAGGAAGCCTTCCTCCCAATATCCATTCGTATCGTCACCCCTTTTCCCAAAAAAATGAAATTGAAAAAATGGTCCAGGAACTCCTTAATGCAGGCGTTATCCACCCTAGTACGAGCCCCTATTCATCTCTTGTGGTCATGGTCCTGAAGAAATAAGGTCCTTCGTGAATGTGTCCTAACTTTCGTTCCCTCAAGAAACTTACCATCAAAGACAAATTCCCCATTCCTGTCATTGATGACCTCCTGGATGAATTGAGTGGCGCCCAATTCTTCACTAAACTGGATCTTCGTTTGGGCTACCACTAGATACGTATGAAAGAGCCAAATATTCCCAAGACTGTCTTTAGAACTCATGAGGGCCACTATGAGTTTTTGGTCATGCCCTTTGGCTTGTGTAATGCCCCCTCCACCTTCCAAAGCCTCATGAATCATGTCTTCCATCCTTTTCTCCGCCATTTTGTCTTAGTTTTCTTTGATGATATCCTCATCTATAGAAAAACCTGGACATACCATCTTGCTCATGTGGATCGATTTCTCCATCTACTCTCTCAACACCAACTTTTCCTAAAATAGTCTAAATGTGCTTTTGGCGCCTCAAACATAGAATACTTGGGTCATCTGGTTGGCAAATATGGCATCAGGGTAGATCCTAAAAATATCGAAGCTATGCAAGACTGGCCTCACCTAAAGACTCTTAAGATCTTGCGTGGATTTCTAGAATTAACAGGGTATTATCGCAAGTTTGTTAAGACTTATGGGAAGATTGCAACACCTCTCACTGCTCTCCTCAAAAATAACTCTTTCACTTGGACTCCAGTCACTGCTCAAGATTTTCAAACCTTGAAGATGGCCATGTGCACCACTCCAGTCCTCACTTTTCCTAATTTCACAAAGACTTTTTTATTGGAATGTGATGCCTCAGGGAAAGGAATTGGTGATGTCCTTATGCAAGAAGGTTGACCTTTGGCCTTTACCAACAAGAAACTATCTGAAAGAAATCTGGGCAAATCCATCTATGAAAAGGAAATGTTGGTTATTCTTCATGTCGTAGATCTGTGGTGTCCTTATCTATTGGGGCAACGGTTCCAAATTAAGACAGACCATCAAATCCTCAAGTATTTTCTGGAACAACGCAATTTCCTCCCCAGAACAACAAAAATGGGTGACTAAACTCTTTGGATATGATTATGAGATCATTTATAAGAAAGGCAAAGACAATGTGGTTGCGGATGCACTTTCCCAAAAATATGAAGATGAAGGATCCCTTTTTTCTCTTTCATTCATTGTACCAGATTAGCTCCAAGTCGTTCACCAGGAATGGCTACAAGACCCCAAAAGTTCGCAGTTGATCCAACAATTGCATTCCAATGCTCCAACTTCCCCAGGGTACTCTTGGCTCCATGAGGAACTTCGATACAAAGGTCGTTTGCATTTAATTAAAAAATCAAAGCTTAAATCCATGGTACTTTCTGAGCTTCATGCTACACCCACAGCAGGGAACTCCAGGTTCACCAAAACCTATGACATGGTCAATCGTTCCTTTTTCTAGGATGGTATGAAACAGGACATTCATAATTTTGTAGTTGAATGTGACGTGTGTCAACGCAACAAGGGAGAAACAGTCAAATCTCCATTCACATTACAACCGTTGTCGATTCCACCTGCTATTTGGAAGGATATCTCTATGGATTTTATTACCGACTTACCCAAATCGGAAAATAAATCCATCATCATGGTGGTTTTTGATCGCCTTTCCAAGTACGCTCATTTATGCACCCTTCAATACCCGTTTACAGCATCCACGATGGCTCAACTATTCATGGATCAGGTCTTCAAGCTTCATGGCATGCCGCACTCTATTCTTTCTCATCGTGACCCAACTTTCACAAGCAATTTTTGGCAAGAACTGTTCAAAATATAAGGCACAGAATTGCATCTTAGCACATCTTATCATCCCCAAATTGATGGCCAAATGGAAGTTGTCAACAAGTGTTTGGAAACATATTTGAGGTGTTTTTCCTTGAAAAATAAAAATCAGTGGGCTCAATGGTTACCCCTAGTTGAATGGTGGTACAACACTTCATACCATACAGCTACACGCATGACTCCTTTTGAAGCGGTATATGGACAAAATCCACCTTTAGTTCTCTCATACTTACCAGGTGCCTCGAAGGTCTAGGCAATTGACCTAACACTTACAGATCAAGAGGCCATTCTCCATACCCTCAAAGAGAATTTGTTCATGGCACATAATCACATGAAGCAACAAGCAGATCAAGGTCGCTTTGAATGTCAATTTGCAGAAGGGGATCAGGTGTTTCTTCGGCTATAACCTTATAAGAAAACTTCCCTCAAGGCCGAGCATTGTCAGAAGCTAGCACCCAATTTTTATGGTCCTTATATCATCCTCAAGCGTGTGGGACAAGTCACCTATCAGTTATCTTTGCCCAACCATTCGAAGCTACATCATGTTTTTCATGTTTCATGCTTAAAGAAGGTGATTGGAGCTAAGTGTCAAATTCAAACCAACCTTCTAGAGTTAGCTGAATAAGGATCCATTTGGCTACAACCAAAAGAATTTTTGGACCAGTGTGAGCATCGCCTATGTCAGAGAACCATCGAGGAAGTGCTAGTCCATTGAAAAGATACAACTCCAACAGACGCCACTTGGGAACCAGCAATCATTCTGCAACAATTTCCTCATCTCAAGCCTTGAGGACAAGGTTGTTTTTAAGGGGGTGGACATGTTAGGTTCCTAACCTGCACATAGGTAGAACAATATATTCGGATGTAATAAAGGTCAATATTAATAAGGCCTTTCAATAAAATATAATAAGGCGGATGTAAGAAGACCTAATAGAAGCTTTCGCTTCTAGAAGGATCTTCCTCTAGATGCTTCTTTTAGTATAAATAGGAGTCAAGGGTATGAGAAACCTAGCTTGGATATTATTGTAATAGAGCTCTACTCAACTGGGGGTTTCCCCCTCGAAGAGGCCCGTGAACATTGCTTTCAGATTCAAAGTGTTATTTCTGTTGTTATTCTTATATCATTTCAGTGTTATTGTGGTGAATGTTTTGGTTATATTGTTGTTATTCTTCCATTACTAGCATTTTATTTCTGTTCTGCATACATTTTATATCTGTTATATTACACGAGAGGTGTTTATAGGTATTGGGCGGTAAACAAACGGGTGTTTTCTAAAAATAGGGATATCTAGTAAAAATGGGGGTTTGTTTTATTGGAAATATGTATTGGAAGGGGGGTTACAAAAAAAGGATTTGGGGAGGTATTTATCAATATCTAGTGAAATTAGAGGTATTCTTTAATATCTCACGAATGCAAGTGCTATGTCGTAGGTTCAATGAGTGGAGACCCCATGGTTAAAACCATTTTACTTGAGGCTAGAAATAATGAGAAAATGTATTACTAATTTTGAGGTGTACTTTGATAGTTAAAATAGGGAACTCAAAGCCAAACCTTTTCTTATATTCATAATAGGAAGCAATGTTCACTTTCCTCTTTGAGTGGGACATACAATATTAATCACTTGGAATATGATTACATAGATTCGATCTCTATAAATAGTTTATCTCTATCACAACCTTAACCACCTAGTGGGCCTTCGTTAATGAGGCTACATCAACTATACAGTGGACCTCCTTTAATGAGGCTACCTTAATTTATTGGTTACACACTTTAACTACCTAGTGTACCTTGTTGAATAAATATGGTCATTGTACATTATGTAGCAACCTACCCCCTTAAATAGGGGAGTTAGGGAAGGATCCTAACATGTCTTCCCCCATCAAATGTCAAATGTAGTGTTTTCCTCAATGTTGGAGATGTGGAATTGTTCTAGGATCACAAATGGTTCTCAAGTGGAATCTTTGAGTTGTGTATCCTTATATTATATTATTTCTTCATGGATAATGTGTTGATGTAGATAACACTCTCTTTTTTCCAAAACCATCTATCGATGAAACCAAATGAAACCATCTTTGTACAATTCTAGGAGAACGGTCTACACATAGCAATTCAATCGTACAAAATTCTTCAAGCATGACACATGAAATACTAGGTGGATCTTAGAGTGCACTAAGAAATCTAAATTGTAGGCAACTTGTCCAATATGTCTGAGTGTTAGATAGGTTTCATACAACTTAAATATCTAGTGTCTCTTCTCCTTGAGATATGTCTACTTATAGGGTTGGAGAATAAGGAACACTTTATCCACTTCTTCAAAGTGGCACTCAGATAAATGTTGATTGCCCCATTGCTTCATTTTGTTCTAAGCCAATACAAAATTGTTCTTTAGTGTGCGGAGAATGTAAACTCAAGCATGTAGGGTTTTGTCCACCTCCTTAACCTTAAATGTTCTTGGTAAATACAATAACATGAATGTATTAAGAAAAATAATAAAATAAGAGCTATGAATTTTCAAAGGGAAAGAAATAAAATGAATTATTTTAGTCATGTTTTTTACTTATCTCCTTATAGGTTTATTCAAATTTTAAAAGTAGGCACTCATTGGATGTGGAGTTTAATTAAACATACAATGAATGCCTACACTTGGAATTTGAAAAAACTATAAGGAGATAAGTTGAAAATATGATCAAAAGAATTATTTTTCTTTCTTTCCCTCCAAAACTATTTATCATTATGGTTAACATCATTATCTTGAATTCTATTGATTATTTTAACGTTGATGTTGATAACACTTTTTTTTCTTTGAGACCCATTTTTTACCTCAAAATTTCTCTAATAGGGGACTTTTTAGCATAGACCATCTCATAGGGTGACATTTTGATAGCACCATCATAAGTGGTATTGTACCACTATTCCACAAGTGGTAGCCACTAAACCCACTATGTCTATTGTTTCGATGCAAAAGATCTCACATAGGATTCCAAAGAAGGATTGACTACTTATGTTTCACCCTTTGATTGGGGATGATATGTTGTGCCCATTTCCAATTGGGTACCTTATAGTTTAAACAACTCCTCCCATAAATTACTAGTGAATGTAAGATCACAATTCGTCACAACTGAATAAGGAATGTGATGCAGACCCCCTATCCCTCCTCAGGGCTGCACAACCTCTCGGTCAGGATCTTCTGGTTCGAGAACCGAAATGGATCTCCTGGTTCCAAACTAGAACCCTTCGAACGACCACACAAGTCCCCCACAAATTCTCAGTTGGCGTTTCCAAGCACCAAGCGTGAGCTCCCACAATACATGACCAAGAGTTGTGACATTGCGATAAGCCAAAAAGGGTGCTTATCGTGGACTGGAACTTCACATGTTAAGCGTCCCATCTATTTTCCCTTCGAATCCCCAGTCACCGAAATGCCAAAATATTGTGGACTAGAAATTCACAAGTCAAGCGTCCCGTCCCTTCATCCTTCGAACCCCTGGTTGTCAAAATGCCAAAACATCCCAGCACCTGTTCCTTCGGGTTTCCGCATTTCACGAAATCAAAATGCAAGGGATTTCTCTACTCTTTGGGATTCTCGGTTACCGAAATGTCAAAATGTCTCGGTGCCTATTCTTTCGGGTTTTCGCGTTTCGCGAAACCTGGGTGCAAGGGATATATCTGCTCCTTGGAAATCCTGGTTGCCAAAGTACCGAAATGTCTTGGCGTTCGTTCTTTCGTGGTTTAGCGATTCGGGGAATCGCGATGCAAGGGTCCCACTTCCATGTCTTTCGAATTCCTGATTTTTGAAATATCGAACCACCGAAAAGTCTTGGCATTCACTCTTTCCAGGTGTCATGATTCGGGGAATCATGATGCAAGGGCCCTGCTCCTCTGTCTTTCAAATTCCCGGTTTCCGAAATACCGAAATGCCTTGGCGCTCGTTCTTTCCAAATTTCACGATTCGGGGAATCACGAAGCAAGGATCCCGCTCCTCTATCTTTCGGGCTCCCGGTTGCCAAAATACCGAAATGCCGAAATGTTGAAAGCTCGAGGTGCTTGATCAATGGCTCACAACGCCCTCCAGATCTATGGTCAGATTTCTTCCCCGTCACTGGCCTCCTCACAACTCCACTTGATCCAATGGCTTGTGGTATTTAGCGACTCTCCTCGAGAGTTCTCCACCATCCGTTCAGATCTTCGAGATCTCCTCTCCTGGATCTACGCAGTGTTAAATTTGGCGCTTCTCCCTCAAATCGGACAGTCTGCGGGATCTTTCACCGCGATCCAATGCTTGACGGTGTTCTTCCTCCTAAGCTTTTACTCACTTCAGACTTAGAAGATTTTCTAAGTCTTCGAAGACTCGGTCTTCGTTCCTTCCAGGGAATGAGTTCCTGGATCTCGATAACACTTTCTGAAATGTTATCCCTCCTGAGCCTCACCTTGTGTAGACCTTGGATTCCCGCGCACTCCTTGCGTCTAAGAGATTTCGATAGCTCGGATCTGAGGGGTTTCTCACAAAAAGATTCCTCCTGATATCTTGGTGTTCTCTCCTCGCTCGATGCACACCTTGCAGAGCTTCCAATGAAGAGAAACAATTGAAACTAGAAAAACTCACAGTTCCATCCCCTTGTTCATGTAAACAGAAAAGACAGGAAAATGCACACAATCCACACACCATACATTTGGATAAATTTTCCATGATGTTATATTCACAAGTGCCCAATGGATATATAATACATTCAAAATTACAGTAACTCAAAAAAAACATTGAGATCTCCTGCTAACTCGCAGTTCTCTCTTACAGCCATTTTTTCTCTGTATTCCCCCTCCCTCTCTAACTGGGTGTACAAACTTCGACATAACTCAAAAATGTTTCTAGGGTTTCCCCTGGCTACTTTCCTACTATAAAATTCATCCTAAGCGATCTTAGTTCAGTCGCATTCCAGAGCTGAAGTGGAAACTCTTGCTCTGTTTACAATTTCAAAACTTTGCCCCAAAGGGTAAAATTCGGCACCGGTTCAAGCATGCCTCCAAAGGTGAATTCTGGCGTTGAGTGGAGGCAGATTCTGAAATCGATTGTAATTTCAAATGTTGGAGTTCTGGAAGAACTCTCACGTGTTGAGTGGTCCTGCCTCTACGCACTTGCCAACGATGCTCCTGCATCATACTCCCCTTGACAAAAATTCATGGACTCCTATCCATGAGCTCCTTTACTGACTTTCCTTGCTTCTGGATAGCATCTTCATTTTTCCAACTGGCATCTTCTATTGGGCATCCCTTCCATTTGACCAGATACTCAAAATAAGTCCTCCTCGTGGTCTTCTTGCCAATCCTCTGATCCAGAATCTTCTTCATCTGTAGCTTCTCTGCCACAGGCATCTACTTCTCCCACTGAATCTTTCCTTGATCTTCTGATCCTTCTGTGTCGTCTTCCTCAAGATCTTACAGGGTCCTATCTTCTTCATATTCAATTTGTTATATGTTCCCCTAGGGAACCTTTCCTTACTAAGATGTGCTAGAACTTGATCTCCCACTTCAAATTGAAGTTCCCTGCGATGTTGATCAACTCTGTGCTTGTATTTCTGGTTAGAACTCTATAATTGTTCTTTGATCCGACTATGGAGTCTCTGCATTTCAGCAGCAAAATCCTCTGCTCCAGCACTCCTGATCTCACCCTGTTCCAAGTCTCTCAACTCAGACACTCCCCTGGGTTGCATTCCATAGAGTATTTGGAACAGGCTCCTTCCAGTGCTCCTGTTTGGTGAGTCATTGTATGCAAATTCTTCTTGTGGAAGAATCTGATCCCACTGGTTATGATGTTCAGTAACTAGACTCCTTAATAATTTCCCAAAATTTCTATTTACCACTTTAGTCTTCCCATCTGTTTATGGGTGATAAGCTGAGCTGAAGGAAAAATTCGTCCCCATCTTCATCCACAACGTCCTTCAAAAGTGAACAACAAATTTTGTGTCTCTGTCTAAGACAATGCTCCTGGGTAAACCATGAAGTCTCACAACTTCTCTTAAAAACAGATTTGCAACATGTGTTGCATCACTGGTCTTCTGGCATGGGATGAAATGTGCCATATTTGAAAACCTATACACCACCACAAATATGGAATCGAATCCCCTTTGTGTTCTTGGCAATCCTAACACGAAATCCATGCTTATTGCATCCCAAGGCCTCTCTAGTATTGGCAATGGTTGATACAATCTAGTGTTCTGTATTTTCCCCTTTGCATGTTGGCAGATCCTACATTTGTTCAAAAAATTTATCACCTCTGTTCTCATACCTGGCCAATAGTATTAAATGATCAATTGTACAAATGTTTTATCATGGCAGAAATGTCCAGCCAATCCTCCACTGTGCTTCTCCTTCAGAAGATTGTCCCTCATTGAGAATCTTGGTATGTACAATTGATTTCCTCTGAACAATAATCCTTCCTGAACCATATACTCTGTCCACTGACTTCTATCTCTCATTACAGGGCTTGTACATGCTTCGTAGGCCTCCTTGAAATTTGTATCATCACAATACATATCCTTAACGTGTTCAAACCCCAAGGTCTTCACCTGGAATTCCTGGAGAATTAAACATCTCCTTCTTAATGCATCAACAACTTTGTTAGCATTTCCAGCAATATGTTTTATGAAAAAAGTAAAATTTTGCATATATTCAACCCATTTTGCATGCCTCTGGTTCAGTTTTTCTTGTTGGGTTATGAATTGTAAAGCTTGGTTATCATTGTACAAGACAAATTCTTGCGGGACAAGATAATGCCTCCATTTCTTCAAATCTTGAATTATGGCATAAAACTCCTTGTCATATGTGGAGTATTTCCTCTTAGTCTCATTCAGCTTCTCGCTGAAATAGGCAATAGGTCGATTGTCCTGACTCAGAACTGCTCCTATTGCAGCTCCACTTGCATCACATCTTACCTGAAATGTCTTCCCAAAATTTGGCAAGACCAGAATTGGTCATTCTGTTATCCTCTCCTTTTGTATATTGAAGCTCCTTTCGGCATCCTCTATCCGTTTAAAATACTTGTGTTGCTTCTTTACTGTATCCATCATGGGTGCACAAATCCCACTAAAGTCTCTAATGAACTTTCTATAAAAACTTGCTAAACCATGAAAGCTCCTTACCTCAAACATGCTCCTTGGTGACGGCCATTCTCTGATCTCTTTCACCTTCTCTGGATCCATCTTCAGTTCATTCGAAGAGATCATGAAACCCAAGTAAATGAGTTTTGTCTTCATAAAATAGGACTTCTTTAAATTGATCAGCAGCTTCTCCTGTTGTAGCCTTCTCATTACTAGCGTTAGGTGCCTCAAATGCTCCTCTTTAGTCTTGATACAGATCAGTATATTGTCCAGATATACAACCATGAACTTGTCAATGAAAACTTTCAGTATTTCATTCATCAACCTCATAAAAGTACTCGGGGCATTCGTTAAGCCAAATGGCATAACTAGCCACTCATACAGACCTTCATTTGTCTTAAAGGCTATTTTCCATTCATCACCCCCTCTCATCCTGATCTAGTGATATCCACTTTTTAGTGCTATCTTAGTAAAACAAATTGCTCCACTTAAGAAATCCATTAAATCATCCATTCATGGTAAAGGAAATCTATACCTAATGGTGATCTTGTTGATGGCTCTCGAGTCTATGCACATTCTCCATCCTCCATCTTTATTTGGGCTTAACACAGTTGGTACTGTGCATGGGCTCAAACTTTCTCTGACTAAACCCTTATCCAACAACTCTTGGAATTGGTTCTTCACCTCTTCATTCTCTCGAGGTGTTAATCTATACGCTTCTTTGTTTGGCAGACTTACTTCTGGTATCAAGTCGATATGATGACTGATACTCCTGATGGGCGGAAATGAGTTTGGCAGTTCATCCACCACTATATCAAAAAAATTATCCAGCAGCTCCTTAACTTCTTCAGGTAAATCATCCATTGATGTACTCGTAAGGATGACTCTAGGCTTCCTCACCATAGTGAACTGCATCTCCTGTTCTTCCTTGACTTCTTTCAGGAGTTCCTTCCCACTCATGAGAAGTATGCTTGTGTTGGCTTTCTCTTTCGCTCTCTTCTCCTCCATTGGCAGCAACATATGCGTCCTACCATTCTTCTCCAATGTATATGTATTCTTCCTTCCATCGTGAATGACATTTTTGTCAAACTTCCATGGTCTTCCCAACAAAATGTGGCATGCATCCATGGGAATTACATCACATGGGATTTCATCTTTATATCCTCCTATTTTAATTTCAACTAGTCATTGTTTAGCGATTGTTACCTGGTGTCCTTTTTGCAGCCATGAGACTTTGTATGGCCTTGGATGTGCAGTTGACTTCAGCTCCAATTTCTCCACCATCTCTGTGGATACTAGGTTGTCATTACTCCCACTGTCAATGACCACCTTGCATACTTTGTCCTTAGCCTTGCAAGTTGTCCTGAAGAGATTGTTTCTCTGCACTGGCTTTTCAATTTTTGCCTCTGGTTTTAAGAGAACTTTTCTCAACATCAGGGATGCTCCATCCTTTGCTCCTTCTGCCTCAACATCTCTTTTTTGTGCTTCTAAAATGTGAGATTCTCCTCCTTCCTTCTTCTTCTCGAGACATTCTCAAGACATGTGCCCTATCTTTCCACAATTATAGCACCTTACTCCTCCTCTGCCTCTTCCTCTAGAAGAGGTTCTTCCACCACTATGTCTTCCTCGTGAACTTCCTTCTCGTTCTGAGTGATTGTGTGGTTTCTCAGCTTAGACTGTTGTGCTCTGTCACAGTTAAATCCCTTTCTTTTGCTTGGGATCGAGCCTTTACCTCTTCCTCGCTGGTTATGTTTTATGGCCAGCTTCTCCTCTGCCTTTAGTGAAAAATGATAAGCATATTCCACAGTCCTAACTGACATCATGTTGAGCTCGTCCTGAATCATATCTCAAGCCATTTATATATATGGTGACTTTTTCTTTGTCTCTTTCCCGTTGTCCAGTTCTAATGTTCAACTGGTAGAACTCCTCGGTGTACTCCTTGACTGTCATCCCTTTCTGTCTCAGGTTCTGTAGCTTCCTGAACAGATTGATCTGATAGTCTTTGGGTATGAAATTAGCCTTCAGTTTGGCTACCATCCTATCCCAACCCTTTATCCTTTGTTTTCCTTTACTTCTCCTCTCAGCCTGTAGTTCGTCCCACCACAGTGTTTCATGCCCTTTTAGTTGGGTGACTTCCTGCTTCACCTTATTCTCCTCATCGACATCTTCATAGTCGAAGTGTTTGTCCATGGACCTTATCCAGTCCAACAGTTCTTCAGTATCTAGATTTCCCTCATACATGGGGACCTCTATTTTAGCTCTGCCTCCTAATCTGGCAACTGCTCTCAACAAACGTTCTTCTACAGCATCCTCTACTACAACTTCTTCAACCTCAACCACTTCACTTTCTGCATCACTGACATCCCCAACGTCAAGTGCTCTCCTCTGTGTTTCTTCCATTGTTTCCAATCGGGCACGAAGCTCTCACATATCCCTCTCTACAGCATGGTTAGCTAAAGGAAGCTCTCATCTTCTTGGTGGAATTATGTTGACTATCTATCACACACAGAGTACAGCTCTGATTTCTCTGTCTCCTTCTTTTCCTCCTTCGCCTGAAGTCTACAGATGAAAAACTGATGCTCTGATACCACCTGATGCAGACCCCCTATCCCTCCTCAGGGTTGCACGACCTCCCAGTCAGGATCTTCTGGTTCAAGAGCCGAAATGGCTCTCCTGGTTCCAAACTGAAACCCTTCGAATGACCACATAGGTCCCCCACAAATGATCAATTGGCTTTTCCAAGCGCCAAGCGTGAGCTCCCACAATACACGACCAAGAGTCATGACCTTCTGCTAAGCCAAAAAGGGTGCTTATCGTGGACCGAAACTTCACAAGTCAAGCATCCTGTCTATTTTCCCTTTTAATCCCCCGTCACCAAAATGTCGAAATATCATGGACCGGAACTTCACAAGTCAAGCATCTCGTCCCTTCATTCTTCTAACCCCCGGTTGCCGAAATGTCGAAACATCCCAGCACCTGTTCCTTTGGGTTCCCCGTTTCACGAAATCAGAATGCAAGGGATTTCTTTTCTCTTTGGGATTCCCGGTTACCGAAATACCGAAATGTCACAGCGCCTATTCTTTCAGGTTTTCTCATTTCGCGAAACCTAGGTGCAAGGGATATCTCTACTCCTTGGAAATCCCGGTTGCCAAAGTACCGAAATGTCTTGGCGTTCATTCTTTCGGGGTTTCACGATTCGGGGAATTGCAATGCAAGGGTCCCGCTCCCCTGTATTTTGAATTCCCAGTTGCCGAAATACCGAACCACCGAAAAGTCTTGGCGTTCACTCTTTCGGGGTTTCGCGATTCAGGGAATCACGATGCAAGGGCCCCGCTCCTCTGTCTTTCGGATTCCTGGTTGCCGAAATACCAAAATGCCTTGGCGCTCGTTCTTTCAGGATTTCACGATTCAGGGAATCGTGATGCAAGGATCCCACTCCTCTGTCTTTCGGGTTCCTGGTTGCCAAAATACCGAAATGCCAAAATGTCGAAAGCTCGAGGTGCTTGATCAACGGCTCACAATGCCCTCCAGATCTATGGTCAAATTTCTTCCCCGTCACTGGCCTCCTCACAACTCCACTTGATCCAATGGCTTGTGGTATTTCACGACTCTCCTCGAGAGTTCTCCACCGTCCGTTCATATCTTCGAGATATCCTCTCTTGGATCTACACAACATTAAATTTGGCGCTTCTCCCTCAAATCGGACGGTATGTGGGATCTTCAGCAGCAATCCAATGCTCGATGACGTTCTTCCTCCTAATATTTTACACACTTCAAACTTAGAATATTTTCTAAGTCTTCTAAGACTCAGTCTGCATTCCTTCCAGGGAATGAGTTCCTAGATCTCGATAACACTTTCTGAATCATTATCCCTCTTGAGCTTTGCCCTATGTAGACCTCAGATTCCCGCGCACTCCTTGCGTCTAAGGGATTCCGATAGCTCGGATCTGAGGGGTTTCTCATAGAGAGATTCCTCCTGATCTCTTGGTGTTCTCTCCTCGCTCGATGCACACCTTGCAGAGCTTCCAATGAAGAGAAACAATTGAAACTGGAAAAACTCACAGTTCCATCCCCTTGTTCATGTAAACAGAAAAGACAGGAAAATGCACACAATCCACACACCATACATTTGGATCAATTTTCCATGTTGTTATATTCACAAGTCCCCAATGGCTATAGAATACATTCAAAATTATAGTAACTCAAAAAAAACACTGATATCTCCTGCTAACTCACAGTTCTCTCTTATAGCCAATTTATCTCTATATTCTAGCTCTCTCTCTAACTGGGTGTACAAACTTTTATATAACTCAAAAATGTTTCTAGGGTTTCCCCTGGCTACTTGCATACTCTAACATTCATCCTATGCTATCTTACTTCAATCGCATTCCAAAGCCGAAGTGGAAACTCTTGCTCTGTTTACAATTTCAAAACTTTTCCCCAAAGGGTAAAATTCGTCACCGATTCAAGCGTGCCTCCAAAGGTGAATTCCAGCGCTAAGTGGAGGCGGATTCCAAAATCGGTTGTAACTGCCCACGTTGGAGTTTTGGAAGAAATCTCACGTGTTGAGTGGTCCCGCCTCTGCGTGCTTGCCAACGATGCTCCTGCATCAGAATGTCATGCAATGGTTGAGGCCTTGAATGTGTATTAAAAGGCACAAAAGTGAGAATATTTGGAAAAGTGGTCAACAACCACCATGATGACCAATTTTTTTGTTTCTTTAGGTATCCCCACAATAAAATCCATGGAAATGTTAGTGCAAATGGTTGCAAGGATCAGAAGATTGCAATGATCCAGGAATATTTATCATTTCACCCATTTTTCTTTGACATGTGTTACATTCTACCACAAAGATGTGAATGTCATACATTTCATCCCAAAATAACAAAATCTTGACCCATTCATGTGTTTTCTAAAAATGTTTAACTTGAGTGGCCCACTATGGGATATGAATGGAATTCAGTTAACACTATTGATTTTATGTTAAATTATTTACCAAAATAATAAACCCTTTATACTGCAATACATTGTTTTTCCAAGTGTAACCCTTATGGGTTTGTGGGTCTGTCTATAGCTATTGGAGAAGTTGAACAATCTTGGACCCAACAAACCATTATTCACATTCCTCAATCCAATCAATAAATAATAAAGATAAATCCAATAGGGAGACTTCCTCCTCATACTTCCAAGATAAAGCATCGACCACCATGTTCTCTTTGACCTTCGTGTAGATGGTCGCATAATCATACCTATCATTTTGGTGGCCTACTTTGCCACTACTCTAGTGAAGGCAACCCTTATTCCAAAAATTATTTTAAAAAGTGATGGTTTTTCTTGATCTAGAAACAAATCCCAAGCAAGGAAGGATTCCTCATATCCATTATGTGAAGAATAGTCATCACACAATTGTTTACTAGTGAATGTCAATGGGAATCCCTCTTGCATTAACACTACCTGGATACCTTTCATTGATGCATCACATTCATGATGAAAGTCTTATTGAAGTCTGGCATGGTAAGGATAGTGGTATACATTACTTCTTTTAAATCCTAAAGGCCTATTCTACAACATCATTCCATCCAAAGGCTCTTTTCTTGAACAAGGTTGTAATAGGGACTACAATTTTACCATAGCTCTACACAAACTTCATGTAGTAATCAATAAATCCAAGGAATCCACATAAATTTTTGAGAGTATTGGGGCATATCTAGTCTTTCCATTATGATCCTTATCCCTTAAGATTGAATCACAAACAATATAGTAGAAATTATCAACACTTTATTTAATATCAAAACACTTGAAGTAAGGTAACATCATACAATGATCCTTTCATAGACGGATCAATTATTGTTTACTTTCCTCTTTGAAGGGGAAACCTCCTAATGAGTTAAGTTCCAATATAATAATACTCTAATGCATGCTAACATAAGGAGGAATCCATCCACATCAATCAAGTCTTGTTCGGGTGGTTAGGGAGGAGAAATGTTATCCTCCCCAGTCGAGTTCAAATCTCACTTATTTCATGTTTTACTTTTCGTGAGCCAATTTTTGTTGAAGTTGTGAGCCATGAGAAATATCTCACTCTCAATTATAGTATGAGGGTGGGATGTATATTTACATGTTAAAAAAAGGAGGAATCCATTCTTATTTATAACTACCTACCAATATCAATATGCACTCCTTCCCCACTAAAAATGTGACCCAAATATTCTACATCTAAGGCACCAAAAGAACATTTGGAATGTTGGATAAACAATTGATGATGCAAAGGAGTTGTAAGCCCTAATACACATGTGCCATGTGTTTCCCAAGAATTGTTGTAGATCAAAATTTCATGAAAGAAGATAAGGACAGAATGGAACATAATTCATTTAAATATCTTGTTCATGATGTTGGTAGTACGGTTATCGTTACACCAAAACCCCCAGGTCATTGGTAAAATCACCACCACCATATTTCAAGGATCTACAAGAGGCGATTAGTCCCTTGTCACGATACACTAGGGAGTATTGACTACTTGCAATTCCATGCAACAATATCCCTCTCAGCACAATCTGAGTGTGTATCGAACTCGTGACCTCTAGCTCTGATACCATTTTTTGGTAGTACGGTTTTCGTTACACCAAAACCCACAGGTCATTGGTAAACTCACCACCGCCAGATATCAAGGATCCATGAGAGGCAATTAGTCCCTTGTCACAATACACCAGGGAGGGTTGACTACTTGGAATTTTGTGCAACACATGAGACTCTCAAAAGAGGATGGTGCATTGCAAAATCCAAAAGGCATCATCAGGTACTTTTGATGGCCTTTGTGTGTGTGGAAAGTAGTTTTAAGAATGTTTGTTTCCTAAATTTTAATTCGATGTTAACTCAAATAGAGACCATATTTAGTGAGTAATTATTCTCTATACAGTTCATTGTATATGTCATCAATGACCATAATCGGAAAATTATCTTTAATTCTAAATTGTTAAGGGAAACAAATTTGGGATACATATGCCAAACACCTTCTCCTTTCAAAATTATGATGACCAAATAGGTGTAGGAGCTAGTAGTACGATAGATTACACTTGCTTCTATAAATTCCTAAATGATCTTTTTTATCCCATTTTTTTGTGCAAAAGGATGGCAATATGAATGCACATTACGAAATTGACTACCCGTTGATCAGAAAGATGTTTTTATGGTCTTTAATTCAACCTCACAAGGATAAATCCCTTTGCATTTTTAAAGAGGTGGTACTCCTCTATTTAAATAACATGCAAGAACATGGAAATGCCGAGAGAGGACTGTAAAAGTTAAATGAAAAAATCAGCATACACAAATTTTGTCATACACTTAGAAACCTAGAGATAACTATCTTAAATGAACTCTGAAATGTATTAAACCCACATTTAGAAAATACCATAAGTATAAATACACATTGCTAAGAAATTAGAAGTAGAAAAATAGCAATGAACAACAGTCAGACATCCATGTAAAACTCAAAAATTTAGGCAACCAGTCAGAGAAAACCTCAATGTGGGGAAACCCAAAGAGAGAGACATATTTATTAGCTTCATTAAAGTACATATCAGCAATAAGATTACATTTTCCAGCAAGGAAGAAACCACTTACAACACCCAACATTCCCCACAATAATCTTCCTAGAAACTCGTGCCAAATTTTTATTTTTGTATGCCCCCCATTTACTGAACAATACCTCAAAAATCATATCGATAGTAAGTTGTATGGCCTTCTCCTGTACGATTGTCCTTAGCATAAATCCTACAAATGTTGTCTCAAAAACCATGCCTTCACTGCCCTCGATTTTCATGCCCAAATTTGTTGTTGTACGGCCTATACGGATCTGTACAGTACGACATCCTCTCAGCAATAAATATCAACAACTACTAAACATAAAATTGGCATTGGGAAATGTGCCAATCTCACTTGGGAAATGAACCCTGCTTGCTTCCCTCACTTTCCTACACAAAGCTCTCTCTCAAATCTCTCTCAATCTCTTCTTCACTTGTCTTGCACACTACCCTAGGAATTTTCTTATAATATGAAAGTGACCTTTCACCTTCCAAGTGTATTTTCACCTTCCCTAACCCTAAATACAATGGCCAAGATCTAATCTTTCCTTTACATGATCAAGGGACATGATTCATTCCCTCCAAAATAAATCACTTAAAATATTAAAGTACAAATTCACTTTATAACATAAGTGCATTTTATGAAATAAAGTCACTTTAATATTAGAAGGTGCACTTAATAAAAAGTCACTTTAATAAAAGAAACACTTTATTACAACTTTATAAAATCTATTACAAAGTCAAGTGCCTAGTAGTGCAAATGTAAGGTCACTTCTTCATACAAGACAAAGCATATGGAGTACCTCTTGAGCTATAAAAGCTAACACTCCCTCTTAGTGAGGGATGTACTCACTTCCATCACCATCATATGTTCCCATCACGTTGTTCATAGTAGGAGCTCCCTATGAACCTGGATCCAACCCCAACACCTGCACAAAACTCGAACCTGAATACCTCCTCCTGGAAACCACCCTGAACCCTAAGCTCCTTAGAGAGTCCATCCTCACACTCTGAGCTTTTGTTCGATCACACCAGCTGAGCCTCATGTCAGTGCTCAGAAGAGGCTCCCCCTCTTCCCTCGGAATGAAATACTGAATCCTTGGGCCCACCGTAGTATCAAGAGCCTCTTTCTCCTCATCCAACGCTGAATCATAACCGATAGGTTTTCCTCGCAACTTATACAACCTATCCATCTGATCACCAATTCGTTGTGGTTCAATCGGATCCACCCCCTCCCTATAGATAAATACATGTTCCCTCTTGAACAATGTATAATATCCAACATCTTCCAAGATTTAGACTGAGAGCAAGTTAACCCTCAACCCCGGAACAAACAAAAATCCATCAACCTTCAAGAGCCCTCCATACTCGAGTGGGAATCAAACCCTTCCAATTCCATGTACATCTCATGCCATACCTCCTTCACTCACCACCATTCGGTCAGGACCTATCTCTGTGATAATAAGGAATATAGTTCATATTCTTGTCATGTGACAAGAGGCTCCATTGTCAATAATCCACCTGCTATCACCCACAAATCCAACACTATCGACACTGTATACTACAGTGACCAAAGAAAATTCCATATCAAACTTGGATGAAAATTCCTCCATAGTTGTTTGTGCTATTGTATTAGGCCCCTCCTAATCCTTCCTCTTCTTCTTCCTCTTAGGATACTGAGAAGCAAGGTGCCCCACCTGGTTACAACAGTAACATCTGACTTTACTCAAGTCTCTCCTGGAATTTCATTTCTTCTTCCTCTTTCCCATTGTTGTAAGAGAAACATTCTCATCATCTATGTCTTCCTTCTGTCCACTAATTTGAGACCCCATCTTAATCTCCACCTAAGTGAATTTGTCCCATAGTCTAGTCCAATCTGAAAAATTCTCTCGACCCACCACACACTTCACAAAGACATCCCACTCATTTGTGAATCCTTTCAAGGATATCCTTCCCAAATCTGGTTCAGAGATGACCTCCCCTACTGTAGCTAATGTTTCCTTAACATGATATATTCGGGTAAGATATGATGCAACACCCTCACCCATATCCATATTTGTGTCATGCAGTTTATCCTTCAAGGACATCCTTTGGTTTTCATTCTTAGCCTCATCCAAATTTTTCAATGTATCCCACATCTATTTGGTTGTCTTGTTCTCAGCCAAATGTGGGATGAGTGGGTCCTTTGCTCCATCCATAATGATACTATGTGCTTTGACCTCCTTTACCTCATGAAAATCAAAGGAAATAGGATCTATTGTGGGATCTACAACAACAGTGCTGACATAACTCCAAATCTTGTTCTCCTTGAGAATAGATGATATCCGGACCTTCCACTGCAAGTAGTTGGAAATTCCTTCCAACCGATCCTCATATCTGATGCATGCATCCATTTCCCTATCAAATGTTCAAATAAAACAACCAATAGATTTCCCCCTTCAAATCTTGTCAAAATTAACATTGTTCATTGTACCTCAGAGCCCAAGCTCTGATACCATGTATAAATTTAATGACAAAATCAGCATACACAAATTTTGTCATACACTTAGCAACCTAGAGATAATTTTCTTAAATGAACTATGAAATGTATTAAACCCACATTTAGAAAATACCATAATAAAAAATACACATTTCTAAGAATTTAGCAATGGGAAAATAACAATGAACAACAGTGACACATTCATGTAAAACTTAGAAATTTTGGCAACCAACCTGGGAAAACCCCAATGTGGGAAAACCCAAAGAGAGGGAGAGATTTATTAGCTTCTGCAAAGTACATAGCAGCAGTAAGATTATATTTTCTAGCAAGGAAGAAACCACTTACAACACCCAATAGTCCCCACAATAATCTTCCTACAAACCCGCACAAAATTTGTATTGTTGTACGACCCCCCTTTATTGAACAACACCTCAAAAAACATGCCAACGGTAAGTTGTATGATTGTCCTCAGCAAAAATCCCTCAAACGTTGCCTCGAAAACATGCATTCATTGCCTTCGATTTTCATGCCCAAACTTATTGATGTATGACCTATATGGATCCGTACAGTACAGCCTCCTCTCAGCAATAAATATCAACAACCACTAAATAGAAAATTTTCCTTGGGAAATGCACCCAGATTTCTACCCTCGCTTTCCTACACAAAACTCTCTCTCAAATCTCTCTTAATATCTTTTTCACTTGTCTTGCACACTACTCTAGGAATTCTCTTATAATATGAAAGTGACATTTCACCTTCCAAGTGTCTTTTCACCTTCCCCATCCCTAAATCCAATGGCCAAGATCTAATCTTGTCTTTACATAATCAAGGGACATGATTCATTCCCTCCAAAATAAATCACTTAAAATATTAAAGTACAAAATCACTTTATAACATAAGTGCACTTTATGAAATAAAGTCACTTTATAACATAAGTGCACTTTATGAAATAATGTCACTTTATATTAGAAGGTACACTTAATAAAAAGTCATTTTAATAAAATAACCACTTTATTACAACTTTATAAAATCTTATTACAAACTCAAGTGCCTAGTAGTTTAAATGTAAGGCCACTTTCTCATACAAGACAAAACATGTGGAGTACCTCCCAAGCTATACAAGCTAACAAGGACCAAGCATTATTCTTGAAATAAATATTCACATGCAAAGAATAACCGAGAAGGACCAGGTATTTTACAGAAATAAAATATTTACACTATGTTACACGATTTGTAAACCAGAGTATACATTATCATAAAATGACATTTTCATCACAACATTCATCAAAGTGAGACACAATGTTCAACAAGGGAAAATAAAGTATCGACGACATATGGCAGAGAAATCTAAATGATCATTTCATTAACTGTAATAAATATTTTGATAGACACACATTTGAAATATCACGCTTAAAATTAAAGTATGAGAAATAAGTAATGTTATGCCCCGAATAGTTCTCTGGGAACCTCAAAAAATAAAAGAGTCTTCATAAAATAAACAATAATGTTTGGGGCTACAATGAAAGTTAAATGCATTTGTCCTTCAAAGAGGACTAGGATGGGGCTCCTGCGGACCATAAAATGAAGAGAGACCTATAAGACAAAAGAAAACAGTTAAGGGTCATCCATAGGTTTCATAGGTTTATGAGAACAAAAAAGGAAAAATGACAATTGAGTGAGCAAGAAAAATGGTGAAGGAAAGAAAAAGGTGACTACTTGACCTACTGCGATGGAAATTTTGAGCCGTCATTTACTTGTTGAGTCGTCTTTTGTAGGTTGTTGTTGTTGTGTTGGAGGTGGCATAACTGATGTAACTACTTTGTGTTGATATGTCATGATTATATTAACTAACGCCTTCATTAACCATTGTTTTATATACTCCCTCATCAGAGCAACCATTATTTCATTATAGGTATTAGTTTTGAATAATCCATTCTCCGATTTTCTCAAATCAATACTTAATTGATGTAGCTTGTCCTCAATATCATTGTTCTTATTTATACATTGGACAAGCCACTTTTATATTTATTCTTCAGAGAACTCAACTGAATCACTAAATTCATTAGCCCATGCAACTTTTAACGCTTCCAATTGTTCTAATAGTTTCTCCTTTGACAAAAGTATTGTATCCAATAGTAAATGTGGTCCATCTAACTCTTTGGTTAGATAAAAAAATATTCAAAAATATGCCACCCCTTTTAATGTTAACAGTATCACACTCAGAAAACAACTCTCTTGGGCATTTAATTCTCTTTAGCCAGCAGACATTAATCTATTTCATGTGAACCTTGGAGGGAAGGTTTTGTTCTCTTCTGTGTGTCTCACTCAAGCTTGAAACCTTCGTTGCAAATGTTCCCACTTCCTCTTTATAAAATCCTTCCTCATTTTCTAAGTATTTATGGAGATATTATTTAAAGTGAAAAACCTTTGTTGAGAAGCTAGTTGAGATCTATGCTAATTCCCAAATTTGAAGGATTAAGTCTATTCTCTTTTTCATATCATATCCAACATATTTCCTTATTGATCCTGATTATTTTCAGGACAAAATGAGAGCGGAGATATAATAAAGAAATGTACAGAGATATCTCAGATATCCAATACTATAACATAAATATATCATAGATGCAACCATAAACACAGAGATACAGTAATACACAATTTCTATTAATGAGTGAAATGTACAAAAATGTAGAAATACAGAGTGAAAGACTCACTATAATGGTGGCAGCTTATCTCTAAGAAGAGATGTGATGACTACTAACATTCACAAGAATATGGTTACAATGAGGCTCTAAAGGCATTTTTAACATAAAGAAAATGCAAAACCCTAACCCCAAAAGATGAAAAGCCAACAGTTTTGTGGACCTCGTTTTGGGTAGTTTGGTGTATCAACTTCCCGGAGGCGTAACTTTGGCATACGATCTTTGTTTGGGGCGCACAATATCTCGTTGGAAAGGTACCGTCGAGAAGATTCATTTTGGGGGCTCCAGAAAATCCTTTTTCTATCATTGAGGTGCCCGATCCTGAAAAATATTCATTTAGGCCCTCATAATGGCCCCGAAAGTTTAGGAACCAAAAAACTGCTAAAAATAGTAAACAACCAGAAGGTTGTTTTGAGCCAGTTGGAATAGGTGGGCGTCCACTTATATCCACCTGGATCAATTCTCCCTCCTTAGGAATAAATGTTGTCTATTGTGTTGAGTGCCCTTGGGAGAGGGAAAATTGTTTGTTGAATAAGCAACTTGATGAGTTGTTTGCCTTGTTGGAGAAGTTGTGTTGCTTAGCTTCTTGAAGGCTGTCACGAACCTATGGTTGGACGGATTGGACCTTTTGAACTAGTCTGGCTACATGATATGACTTTGTGAAGAAGGAATCCTTGCAGTTTTCTTCAATCTTTTCGAACTGTTTCTATTGGACAAAAGGTGCTTGGACTGAGGCTACAATGGTTGCAGTGTTCTTTTGTTCACCTTTTGAACATACTATGAAGAAGCTGAATTTTGTAGTATGAGATACTACCTTGCGACAATGTTTATGTGGAAAAGTAGTTGGAACTACCTATGGTATCTGTTGATGGGTCCTAAGTCCCTTGATTCAACAGTAGGAACCAAACCCTCCACCGAGGCCCAATTAGACTCTGCGGCGTTTAATAGTGGAATGGTTCTCTGGATCATGCGATCCAGCCAATTTATCGATGGACTTTATGTTTTCTTGTGAAGGCTCTTCCTTCAGTTCAGACTATCTCTTTTTGTATTTTCTCTTGGGTGGGACCGATATGAGATGTAATCCGGTATCAACCAACTTGGAAACAAATATAATTAAGCTTAACTACTGGGGAAGAGGATGAACTTGGGATAACCCGTTGCTCAAGCATGCAGACACCAATTTTACACCATAGTCCTAGTACTAATGCATTAACCATGTGAGCATCCAATTATTGTCTAAGAAACTAATTACCAGAAAGAAAACACTTATGCGATAAGACAATGGCAAGAAAAATAATTCACCTACTTAATCATCCATCACATAATAACACCACAATTCATCTTCATCATTAAATTAAAGAACAACAAAATATTGCACCAGATAAATTGACAATAGATTAAATAGCTCTTACTCATTACAGCATCATTCATGAAACGAGATAGGAAATAGTTCTTCTCCATGTCCAATCACATGCATTTGATGAAAATAACTTTGTCTTTGGTTCAGAAGGACTTCTCAATTCAAAGGGAGCTTCAAAATAATTCTTAGCAACCAGAAAGAAACATTTCTTGCAAAAACCATTGAACCTTAACTAATTGGTCGATGTTTTTATTTATAACATAAAATTCAACTGAAAATAACGACTAAGTGTACTTTGAAAAAAACAAAATTTTCCACGTGGCGTCCTTTTCTAATAGTTAATTTATCAGTCAAATCGAGATATCACTTGAAAGGGTGACTTTTCTCATACTTTTACCAACTGATAAATAGTTCCTCGCAAGTTTAGGCCCATGGAAAATTGTGTTGTTCCATCAGAGCCATGTAAAATCCTCTGATCTCCACCGCATGTGCTCGATACTTCACTAGACTGGTGTTTAACTGTTGTAGCACATTTTGATCTCTCATTGGATGTTCCATAAATCATTGCACTTGCCCTAGCGTTGTGTCGGTCACCATCGCTAGTTCTTCAGCCCACACTAAATCTTTCTTGGTATGTGATTTGACTATGTCGTATAAGTCGATGAAGTTTTCGGGGGTGCTAAACTCGAGGAGTCTGATATCCCTCAACTCTTTGTTGATTTTTCGAACTTGGTTTCTCCTAGATTCTTCGGTGAAGTCACAGAGCCAATGTTTCTCAGTAGTCAGAGATATCTTTCCTGCACTCGTGAATAAAATCATTTTAGAAATTGCTTACAAGACAATACTCGAAAAAATATATGAAAAACGTAAGCAGGAAGAAAAATAGACTGATGCATACCTGTAAAGTTCACTAAGAATGGTTGTTTGATACTTACGTGATCTCTGCAACCTTTCAGATTACTTGTATCATTTTTATTGGTGCCGTCATTTTCTTTAGTTGGGGTGGGTTACATTCTCATGCCACAGCATGGTATATCGGGTACGAAAAACATGAGAGTCAAATTCACGCTAGTGGCCGATTGGCCCTTTGGGTAGGGAAAGGATGTCAGAGCCGAACATGTGCCAAAAGTATGAGTAATTTCCCAAAATATCATATATTATTATAAGTGAAGTCATTAAATGCTTCTTATCGAGGCAGATTTCTCTCATGGGAGTCGCATCAGTAAGTGCATCGACCATCATCATCTCATTATGGAGGTTTGGGGGACTAAAAGGAATTGAGATGATCGTACCACACATCCTCTGCAATTCCTATCAGTTGCATCTTGCATGCCCTGATTCATACTCGTTGTGCATATGTGGCACAATAATTCTTTGAAACGTCATGTCGCAAGGCATTCAGTGTCCCCTCGGACGTTTCGGCTCGCTACCCTGCTTCATTATAAATTCTATATGTTTTGTAAGAGTTATATTCATTTCTCTGAGCTTATGCACCAGTGGAGACTCATTTTTTGAGGCCAATTCGATCAATCTCTATGTTTTTGTATTTTGTCCAGTCATAGACATCTAAGAAAATACGTTGTCGTGCCATGGGATCTCCTCAAAATGCGAGGTGGGGTCTGTGGGGCAATCAGAGAACCAAGCCTGAGCCCCAACATGCGTAGGAATCGTTCTTATCGACAACGAGTATTCCTAAGGTTCCAAAGGAAAATTGTGACCTTCACATGGAAGCTATAGTGTCTCTCTATGCGGATACCGAAGTGGAAGAAACTACGCCCGAAGGATGTAGGTTGGGGAACATGCTCCCTCTGCAACAGATACCGAGGAGATGGAGGCCTCAGAAAAACAAGGAAGCTAGGGAACACCAAAACCTGGTCTAATCATGTGCACGATCAGTTGTCTAAGAGTCCTTAATGCACGCTATCCAGCTCGAACTGGTCAAAACCGCAAGTTGGGGAAGCGGGAGAAGAACAAGAAGGATGGAAATCTGGGGTTCAAATGTTTGAAATCCTAACTAGTAGCTGGAACAGGCACAACTTTCCATAGCTTAACTTTACTAAGAGGATAGAGAGTTACGACGACAGTTGGCGGCAAAGAACCTCGAGGTATCAGCACCGCAAGGTCGTGAAGGTAATGTAACCTAGCTTAAAAGACAGCTTCAGGAAGCACAAGATATGATTGTCCAGCCACGTGAAGCTCAAAGGTTATCGGAAGAACAGAACATGAAAACACCACAAGGAGCATGGAGCAACCCGAGAGAAAATCCGTGCGCATAAGAGACATGAATGGCGGACACTATTTTGTTTTCTCAGATGTGATGCATAATGTTGATAAATTTCCCTGTTTGTTGTGAAAAATTTTACGTTCTCAATGTGACTGGGTCGGTTGGCCAAAAGGTGTTGGTAGTGTTTACTGTATGTAACCTGAACCCGAAGGGAATATTAATATATAAAAATTCAATTATTTTCCGAAAGGAATCTAGTCATAGCAATTGAATGCATGGTTCCCCTCTTTGTGCATAAAACTATTGTGTTCTTGTCTCATCTTCTTGTAAATTAGCCTTGATTTTATAATTTGCATAGCTCTAAGTTTCTTTGTATTTTGGTTGATATTTTCCTAACAAAAACTCCCTATGTTGATTGATGTTGATGTGGAGTCATTGACTCGGGACTCATTAAATAAAACCTAGAAATCAGTTCGTGGGTAATGGTCGAACTCGGGACTTTGTTTAAGTCGAATGCACTAAATTGATCTTAACATTGCGAATACCGATGTCGGGTGAGTATCGTGGATCGACCTTTGGAAATAAAACTAATGCACAGTTTCTTCATGGGTTATCGTCCTTCGAATCTCCCGATACCAAAAACGTTTCGGAAGTCAACGATCGACGATTATTATTTCATTTTCGTTCAAGGTTTATTCTTTTAACCCTTCATCGATGCCGAAGGAATCAGTCATCGTCGATATCCTTGGTGAGTTTCGTTTGTGAAATAAAACATTCATTCCCCAATTCTTATGAGGATCGGCGGTCGATGACTACGGTGTTCCCGAGTGATTTTCTTCCTCCTGTAATTCTTTCCGATGCTGAGTACGCGAGCATGTTGGGAAAATGTTTTGTTGTCGACTCTTTAGTTCTTTAAGTTATAGATTTATTGCATGTTTAAGAAAACTTTAAAAACTAAAATGAAAAAAAAAGTGATAAGCACAGGCAACATTTTCATACTGAGGTCGAATTTAGACAATGCAAAGATCAAGTGGTACCCAAAAAGTAAAAATTTGAGATAGCCTTTTTAGGGTGTGTTGAGTGCTGAACAAATGGTGATTTACTGGGTGAAAGTAGAATCTATGTTCTGCCTTCATCCTCGGCTGATACGAAAGCAGGTGGAGAACCTTACTGGTTTTAAATCAGAGCCTCATTTACCCTTGCAATTTAAAATTCTTCGGCTAATGCTTCCGGGTCTACCTGTGGGGTTTTAAAAATTTATTCCCCCTTTGTTTCCTGTAATCCTGACTCATGACCCTTTTTACAGAATTCTAGTAAAGCATTCACTAGCGTGGAGCCTTTGGTTACCTCTACTCACTTGCTTTGGTGTTTCTCCACTGCTAGCGAGCAATCATAGCCCCGACAGAAACACCCCGACATCATAGACCTTGCTCCACTGCCAGCAAGCGTCCATAGCCCCGACGGAGATATCTGCATACCCTCTCCTACTGTTCACTCTTTTGATAATATCAACTTTATTACGGCATGATGCCCCGAGCGAGTGGGAGAGGATGACGTCTGTTTATTTTGTAAAGTGAGATGGTCAAGGTCAATCCTTTGCTAGCTTTGTGTTTGGGGTTCATGTAGTCCTTTCCATCTTTCCTTCTTTTCCTTATGGTCTTACCAGGCCACTAAGTAGACACTTCCGACATTTCTCCAAAGTTGTTCATTTTCACCGGTCAGATAGAGGACCCCTCAAAGCAACCGCAAGTTCCTTGATGCTTCTTGTGTTGTATGTGAGCGATGAGTTCGGAACAGAGTTCTCTATGCCACATGAGTTAAGGTCAACCATTGTCTTGCTAAACACAACTTTCAAAAGCGCAGAAATCCAGAAAGCAAAAGAAAACAAAAATGTATTTCGCGATCATGAAAACACTAAAACATTTTATTACTAGTATTATTATTATTATTATTTATTATTATTATTTTATTATTGGAAATATTGTTTGAGGGCTTGGCCATTTACTGGGAGGGTGTCAGGTTACCCCCTCATATTCTGTAATCGATAAGTGTCTGCCCCAATCTTCTCAGCCACCTAGAAAGGTCCAAACCACAGATTCTGAAACTTAGAATGATTCCTTTTGGCTCATTTGCTCTATCCCATTTTAGGACTAAGTCTCCTACTTCAAAAAAATTCTCTTTAGCCTTATGATTATCAAACCATATTTTCACTATCTGTTAGTGAGCTAAAAACTTTGACTTAGCCTTTTCTCTCTCTTCTTCTAGCATGAGCAGAGTGTCAATTCTTTGTTGTATGGCCGATGAGGGTTCCTCGTTGGAATCTTGGGCTAGTTGAAGAGATGGAAGATAAATCCATTTGGGAGAATGGATTCCTGTCCGTAAACTAGGAAGTACAGGGAATTTCTTATAGCTTCCTTTGGTGTGACCATATCGGCTCATAGAGCATTATGGAGTAGATTATGCCAATTCCTTTGGTTATTTTCAACCATATTTTTTAATATTCTCACTAGGTTCTTATTGGTTGATTCTGCCACTCCGTTTCCCTGTGGATAATAATTTGCAGAGTACCTAATTATGATTCCTTTGTCTACAACAAAATTTGTCAATAGAGTGGAAGAAAAATAAGTTGCATCATCAAAAACTAGAACAGAAGGGACACCAAACCTTGTGATTAGTTGTTTTTCTATGAATTGGATCACCACCTTCTCGTTTACATGAGTCAGAGGAATGGCCTCTACCCACTTTGTGAAATAATTGGTGGCAGCAAGTATATACTTGTGTTGTTTCAAGGAACTGGGTGTAATTTCTCCTATGATATCCAACCCCCATTGCTTAAAAGGCCTAGAGATAGTCATTGGTTGGAGTGGGATTGGTTCTCTCTTCTCTCTCCCAGTGCTTATCTGACAAGTTTTACAGTTCCTAGCGTAGGTGTGAGCGTCTATGAACAAGGTGGGCCAATAATAGCCAGCTCTCAATATCTTATGAGCGGTGGTGTTTCCTACGAAATGTCCACAGCAGGGACATCATGGAGCTCCTTCATAACTTTTTCTGCGTCTTCACATTCGAGACATATTAATAGTACCCCATCATAATTAATCCGAAAGAGTACCGAATTTATGAGGCGATATTGTGCAGACTTTAACCTGAGATCTCTCCTCTCTCTCGGGTTGAGATTTTCAGAACAAGTTCCATGGTGTAGGAGATAAGTAAAATTCTCATACCAAGACTCTAGCCCTAGGGAAATGTATGAAGCTTCACCACACCATAATTCCATTTCATTCTCCCATCTAGAATCTTCATTTACTTGGTCCTGGGCTTCAGCTGCGAGTTTGCACAACCATTGCCCTCTAACTAGTTTGGCAGGTTTTATATCTAGATCAAATTCTTGGACCACTACCATCTAGTTCCCTCTTCTTTCCCCCATCTCTTGCTAACTAAACAAGGATCGGACCGCAGGGTGAGGCACAATCACTTTGGTGTGGTTCTTGAGGATGTAAGACCTGAAGTGCTTTACTGCCTTATATACTGCATAGGCTTGTTTATCAATAGCAGGATAATTAAGTTCGGATCCCTAGAGATTAGTTCTCATGAACAACGTCAGATCCTCGTTGTTGTCATCATCCTTTTGAGTCAATACTGTACCTAACGATTGGTCGAAGGCGAAAGTATAGAGGAATAAATCCCTATTGAAATCGAGACTTTGTAACACAGGGGCCTAGGATATAGCAGTTCTAATATTGTTGAAAGAAGCCTTTCATTCATCATCCCACTTAAATTCGGCATCTTTGTGAATCATATTTTGTAAGGGTTTGATAGTTTCCGCGAAATCGAGAGTGAACTTCCTCACGAAATTGATTTTCCTGAAAAAAGACTACATAGCTTTCTTGTTGTGAGGAAACGGGAATTGAGCTATGGCCTTAATCCTTTCTGGGTATACGTGAATGCCTGCTTGAGAGATAATGTAGCCTAGTAGCTTACTTTCCTAGATGCCGAAAATAGTTTTCTTGGGATTTAAGGATATACCGTATCTCCTACACCTTTCGAAAATTTGAGTTAAGTGTTGGATGTGTTCTTCTCTGTTCTTTGAATACACAGTTACGTCATCTAGATACAATACCATGCACTTGTTGATTAGTCCCCGAAATGCTACATCCATGGCCCTTTGGAAGGTCACTCCTGCGTTGATTAATCCAAAAGGCATGTGTTTATAAGCGAAGATTACCCACTTGGTTCGGAAGGTAGTTTTTAAAAGATCTTCCTCTGAAACCAGGACTTGGTTGTAACCTGAGAAATCATCCAGTAGAGAGAAAATCTCCGAGCTAGACATGGTGTGCAAGAGTTGCTCCATTGGAGGGATTAGGTAATTGTCCTTTTCTGAAGCTCTGTTCAGATTTATAAAATCTATGCATAAGCGAATTTCTCCAGACTTTTTCCTCACAAGAACCAGATTTTCTATCCACGCAGAATGCCTAACTTGGAAAATGATCTTAGCAAATAAAAGTTTCTTTAATTCCTAAAACATGAGAGGTTCCAACGTTGGGTGATACTTTTGGAGCTTCTGTTGTAAAGGTTTCACCTCGGGTTTTAACGGTATAGTGTGTTGAATGATATGGATGTCATAAGTTTTCATATCTCGGTAGGACCATGTGAAGACATATTGATATTGTCTGAATAGTTTGAGATAAGAGTTTCTTTCCTCTTTAGATATAGTCTTTCCGAGATTCACATTCTTTGGGTTTTCCGGGGTTCCGAGATTTATAGTTTCATGCAGGGGACAGGATCTACCAGTCTTTTCATTTTTAGCCCCCCTAAAACATTCTTTCAGATCAAACAGATTTTCTAGATTAGTTATCCCTTTCGAGATGCTGTGAGATTTTGATCTTTCAATAGGCTGGCCTGTCCGAGGATCACTTTTTGTTGATTTATCCTGGAATACCTCATCGTCAATGGCCAAATCTTTGAAATTGTCTTGGTTATTCAAGAAGTTTATGATCTGTTCATCTCCTTCAAAGACTTTCCAATTATAAATATTGTTAGGCACCAATGGTTTGTAGAGTAGTTCCATAGTGAATCGGGAGGCTACATAATCTTCTAGAGGTGACAGCCTTGAAGCAGTTTTGGCCAGGGAATCAGCAAGGATATTCTTTTCTTTGGGGATCACAGTGATATTGAAATCTTCAAAATGATCCATTAACCTATGCACTTCCTACTGATAATTCTTTAGGTGCAGGGAATTGTAATGTATAGTATTCCTTACTTGTCTAACGATAATCTTTGAGTCCACGAAAACTTTCAATTCTTTGACTTTCAAGTCTATGGCTTTCTTTAACCCTTGTACTAGAGCTTCATACTCGACAGTGTTATTGGTGCATTCGAATTCTAGTCTATAGGACAGGAAATGACGTTTACCTTTTGGATCAATGAGGATGCACCCTGCCCCTAATCCCTCCTGCGATTTAGATCCATCAAATTATATGGTCCAAATTTGTGAACGAAAATCGCCCTTTTCCTCTTCTGTATTAATTTCTTTCTCTCCTATATTTTGTTGTGTAATCTCTAGCGCAAGTTCTTGACAGAAGAGGGTGTCTTCTGTCAATATCAGCGGCTTCTCTTGAAAAACTATTTCAGAGTTTTGAGTGACAGGGACATTGGATAAGAGAGGAGAAAAGTTTTTGAAGTGGGAATCGCAGGAATAATTGCCTAGCATGGGGAAATCTGTGGACGAGGGTTTGTTCAGGGTTTCTAAACAGTGACTGTGTGTTTCAAGTATCTCTCCCTATCGATTCTGATCATGTTCGTATATCCCTTCAGTGGTAGCCAAAGGTGTGCCCAGTCTGTACTAAAGTACCCGTTTAACTTATTAGACCAATCTCGATTTAGTAATAACCCATAGGCCTCTGGGATGTCTACTACAATGATGTCAATTACTTGCACAAACTTAGTATGTGTCTCTATTCTAATCATTACCTCTCTGAGTTCCCCCATGACTTTGACCTGGGTCCTGTCTAGTTGTATCACATGTTTATCGCTCTTGAGAGGAACAACATCTAATTTTTTGCAAATAGACAAGGGTATAACATTGGAAGATGCTCCCGAATCTACCAAACAATTGTGGAGGTTCCTATTGAAGACTTCAAACGTTAAAAGAAATGGTGGGACAAAAGGTTTTACCTTCTTATCTTTTGAGCAGGTATTCACAACTGGTTTATTTACTAGATTTGTGGAAGTTAAGTTTCTTTGTTGTTCATTGCTTGTCGTGGGGTTTTCTATTGATTTCAACACTTGTAGCAGGATATAATATTTCTTAGGGATTCTACATATGTCCATAACCAATATATTAGCCTTGAACTTCTTCAGATCTTCAACTACATTGTACTCCAGTTTGTGTGATTCTCGCGTATGGATGCTAATAGGGTTCTTACGGGGAGAAAAAGGTGTTTTCGGGTGATTGGGAGTTGACCTTTCCCGTGACGTTTGAGTGGTAGTAGGATCCTTTGAGACTGGAGGCCCTTTACTTCTAGTTTGCACAACCGAAATCTCTGTGGGTGGTTCTTGAACTTGAAATAGGTCGTCAAAAGGCATAATTAAGTCAGGATCCCATATCATCATGGTTGTATCTTCTAATGGATCAATCTCTTCCTGGTCAACAATATTCATAACCGAACTTCTTGGTTGTTCAATTAGGTAAACCTCGTCTAAAAACTAGTTGGCCATCAAATTCATGGCATGCACCCATTGAAGGCAATCTCTTTCGGAGTGGTTTTCTTGGTGATAAGTATAGAAAGAATCAGATGCGACATTCCCTAGATCGATATTCAAGTTAGATGGGGGGGGTTAAATGGACTTGAATGGCAGGTTCCTTTTAAATAAAGGCTTATAAGGCCTTTGGACTTGGTTCCTTCCCCTGCGTTTCTATTCATGTCTATGATCTCGTTTGATAATTTATTAACCATGCGTTGTAGATATTTTATGTCTCCATTACACTTGTTGGGAGTTTGTTCTTCTTGTTTCCCTGGTGGTCTAGTCAGAAGGATTCCTCTCCTGGGAGGAGGTTGAGCTTATTTCTTAACTAAAGAGACCTAGCCTTCTTTACACCCTTTCATCTGGAATTCTATCATTTTCGCTTCTTCAAAATTCTCAGATAAGGTTCGTTTGGAAACCCTCTTCACAAACATGGAAATAGAAGTTGGGAGAACATTAGCATATACTTCGATTTGCAACTCCTAAGTCGATTTGGCTTTGGGATGAAGTTTGTTTAATATGGTAGTGAATCTTTGATTAAAATATTTAACCTTTTCTTTCGAACTCATGGTGGCGGCGAACAACTCATCCATCAGAGCTCTTGTAGTAGTCTCTTCTGCAAATTTGTCTAGAAAATCTTTTTGAAACTTCGTCCAGCTAGTTATGGATCCTACAGGTAAGTTAAAATACCATGTGGAGGCTGAGTTCTCAAAAGTGTAGGGGAAAAGCCTACAAACCATGTCTTCATGCTGGATGTTCATAAGCTTGATCTCTAGTATAAATTTCTTGATATGATCTTCAGGCAATCCAGAGGTTTCGGGATCTAACTTAAGAAGAAACTTCCCTGGATGTCGGGGAAGGTTATGGACTGGTCCCAAGAGGGCCAAAGCGTCTCTGGCCAACCAGGGTTGATTTTTCAGAGGTAGGTCCCTCCTTTCTTCATTATGGTCATTGTTTCCTTCCATATCGTCAGACTCTGAGTTAAACTCTCCTCTTCCGAAAAATTGTTTGGTTCATAGACGTCGTCGGCTGGTGTTTTGGGTATCAAATCAAGAGGGTCTTGGATTTCGGTGATTGCGAAATCTATTAAGTCTTCTACCAAGTTCATGAAAACCTCATCGGGAATACTAACCACTGGTCTACTTTTTTGTTTTCTTCGAGGGAGTATCAGAGCTAAGGAAAATGCACCGATCTGTCGAGTGTAGGCTCTTGTGATTCTTCTGAATTGATTTACCTCCTCATGAGGAAAAGCGTAAGGTATTTCAGCGTGAAAAGTTTCTTCCTCGGGTTGGGGTGAGTTACTCACTCCAGGAGTACTCAGCGTGTGTGGGTTGTCTTGGGAATGACTAGCCATGCATGTGGGTTGTTTTGAATCTATACACTACTACATTGGGCAAAACTTACGATGAAATATTACGACGGTTTAAAATTTTGTCGTAATTTTTTTTCTTTTTTTGGACTAAATTTACTTTTTTTTTCGAGGTCCAACTATTAGTCGCTCTAGTGACCAACATTCCATGTTGGTCGTTATAGAGACTAACTTTCGTCGCTAAAGTGACCAACCACGAGTTAGTTGCTATAGTGGCTAACTTTAGTCATTATAATGACCAACTATGGCACATGTGAGAATTAAACAATCATTGACTTATTTTTTGGTCAGTTTGACCAAATTTGTCGGAAAACCGATGAAATCAATCCTATATATATCTCAGTTACGACAAATTTGCTATAGTTGCGACAATCATTTTCTACAGTTGTGAAAATCATTCAGGTGTTCTGATGCAATGGTGTTCTGGTTTTTTATGAAATCTTGATTTCAATTCTCTTTCAAGAAGATAAACATTGAATTGATCAGACTCTACATAGATGAGATTTTGAAGGTCAGTACTTAAAAAAAAATTGTGATTTAGTAATTTGGTGGTATTGAACTATTTTATGGTTTATTTTCACTCCTTAAGTCAAATTTTATGGTTTATTTTAACTCCTTAGAAAGTTTTATGGTTTATATTTCTAAACCTCAAAGGTCTTAAGCTTTATAGCCTTTACATCACAATTTCAAGATCCTATAAAAATGGATCTGAAAATAACTAAAACTAAATATAATCAAAAAAGGATATGACAAATAGGTTGAATTTACCCTCTTAACATTACTTGGCAGTCTGCAGATGAAGATCATGGAGTTTGAGATCTCTGTTTGACAGTTGGGCAATTTCTGTCAAAAATAGAAATTCCATTTGGCTTCCTTCTTTCGCCATGTGTCTTCAAAACTTAATGAGGAGGATGATTTAACTTCTGATAATTATTATCTTTAATTTGATATTATTCCCACATGTTCTAGAACTCGAAAAATGCGATATGGGCAAAAAGAATTAAATTATGGACTCTTCATCACATTCAGTGGCTCATTGGTCTTGTGTTTTTCCCTTTAGCCTCTGAAATTCAGAGCTTTCGGCGGCCCACTACACTGTCAAATTTTCCACTTAGTCGTCGAAAACCCTAAAATAAACTTAGGTTTAATTTAAGAAGAAAATCGATTTACACATTGAAATACCATCTTTGAGAGCTTGTCTCTAAGCCTTTAAATCTGAAGAAATTGAAAATGATTCTTCTTCTTAATGCTCGTCTTATCATGTGATTTGGAAATCATTAGCAAGTTATTTTTTATCGCTAACATAGTGTACCGTTTATCATTACCATGCCAAGGAATTTCTTGCCAGCTTTGATTGGTTGTCTTCAAATTAATTTTCTTTACATCATCATTTTTTATGAGAATTAAAGTTGCCTTTGTGCTTCTTATGTCATGATTTATTTTTCTCCCCAAACTCTTTCTTGCACTTCTATCAATTTTGTTCCTCAATTTTGACAACATAATAGTAGGTGGATCACAACAAAGAGATTATTAGAAGATTCATTTATGTTTGGATGTTTAT
>ML783675.1:1023731-1044914 GCA_009831015.1 Picea engelmannii
AGTTCATTAGAGACTACCCTCCCACCCAGATTCATTTGATGTATAGCGTTGGGTTATTTTGAGATCTTCCTTCCACCCCAACAAATCTTGGAAGCATTCATTTAATTCTTTTGGCTCAATTCCCACCCAACATGATTCTTTTCTGGGACATTTAATATATTTTGTTCTCTTGGCCCAACACCTACCCAAAATACTAAGTGAAGAAATACTTTGTATTTTCTCAGAGGTTGGGCTCCAACCCTAGATGCAAAAGTCTTACATGTCAAGTTATATTTTCAATGTTTATCTTTAGCTATACTATAATATGAAGATCGTTGGCCTAATGTTTCTGTCTGCCTCGATGGAGTGTAGGTACAACCAAATATGTATCTATCAAACCTATCATCCAACTCGAGCGATGAAATTTCAAGAGGGACAAGGGAAAACATATCCAACACATGTAACAAGGCAAAATCAACTAGAGGTGAAGGTCAGAAGAAAGTTCGATAGGTGCATGAAATTATTTCTTGTTGAAGGAGGATCATGCTCTTATGACGATGGGAGCATAGGTGACATCGAGGTTCCCTTGAGGTACAAACACCTACTGAAACAGTGGGTACCCAAGGAATTGCCAAAGTTGGACACTGACTTTTGTGTTAATGAGAGGATGTATTGCATTGCTCCGTCATCCATCCATGGCCTTGGTTTATTCTCCATGGATGGAATAAAGGTAAAATATGGTGGATTGGTTGAATTGTTTGAGTATGTTGGACCATGTTACACTTATGGAGTATGGTTGAGGTTGGTCCCATATATGCCTAGTATGCAGAGATACGCACTCGCCGCAAATTATATACAGATGAAAGATAATAATAAAAATAAAGGAGCAACTATGTATATTGATGGAAGGCCAAAGGCATCGGGGAATATTGTAGGTCTTATAAACAATACAAGGCCTGGGATGACAATAAAGGAACCCAATTTCATTTTTGAGGAGCGTGAAGGTAATAGAATATTTGTATGTGTGGTGAAAACAATAACGGCAAGAGAAGAGTTGTTGGTCGATTACAATCTGAATCGAGTCGACCCAATAACGTCTTCTTTTGCTACGGTACAAAACCCATTATACCCAAACTTAAAAAGGGATTACTTAATTTTTGAATGTTTCATTTGTGACGAAATTTTATTTTATTTCTGAATGTTTCATTTGATAATTTTTGCTCGATGTTTGATTTCCAAATATTTGCTAATTTGTATGTGTGAATGTTTCATTTGATAATATTTGTCAATATTCCATTATTTCATATATTGTTTTTTCAATATTTCTTGCATGTACTAACATTCTTGAAATTCTATCAGAGTGGTGATCGAGACAAAGGCCCTGAGCATGGCAAAGACGTTGATCGGGGCAAAGGCCCCATTCCTAGCACTGCATCGACCGAAAACTATGAATATATAAGTGATGAAGAGATATTTGATTCTAGAGACCCATTGCAGACAATAGAATTGTCCCTAAGAAAGACCAATAGGGAATTTCGAGATTTGGTCGTTGTTGGGCCAGAAACAGATGAGGATTTCCTAAGGATAGTTGAATTACGCATTAAGATAGAAAATTATGGGGTAAGTCATGTCATCTAACAATATCAATTTTTGGTTTTAAATTTTGTAATTTGATATATGCAATTAACACATATTTCTCATTGTAGAATTTTGTGAGATCGATGAGAGGAGAAGGGGAAGGTCCTGGTAGCAGCAACAGGACTGCAATAATGAACTCGCATGGCCACATAGCCACGAGGCTATTTTCCACCCCAAGTGTGTCGCATGAGACTGATTCTATACCTTCTAGGGGTGATGTCACGCCCCCACAGCATACGCCAGATCGTGCAGGTGGTGTACATGATCATGGAACTGATCACTCTTCCATTGATTGTTACCCTGGTGCTACACATATCCAAAGCACAGGAACAACCACGGTATCATTTTTGGTCAACGAGGACATGGTTCCTCTAAAAATAGTACAGCTACCAGGTATTTAATATATGTCTTTATCGAGATTCATTTTATATAATTGTTTAAACAATCACATATCAGTGAGATTTAAATTATTAATGATGACAATGTTTTATAGGAAACAATGTGTTCTACAATAGTTTTCAAGACTATGCATTAGAACTTTTTGGGCGGACCATTCGACTACAAAGGAATCGACAAAATTCCAAAATGAAAAGACTTCTTATCTCCATACTGGTTGGCAAGTTTCGTGACTCGTTCAATAAGCCGGAAGTCCTAAAAAGGACTGGAAAGCATTTGAAACATGTTAGAGAGGCATATAGGAATAAATTAGTACAGGACCCCAAGTGTGAACGCCCTTTGGTTGTCCCCAAGAGAGAGTGGAAAGAAATTATTCTCGATGCAAGAGAATTAGTGATGAAAGCACAAGGGAAGAAACCACCTGGACCTGGAAGGTAAGAGGTGTTTTCAATTTACTATGATGGTCTTTTGTTTACTTTACGAGGAAAACAATCAATATCTAACATAATTCAAAATATTGTGTAGACTCCAAGACACTTCCAAGGCAACAAAGGCAAGACAAGACAAACACGACCAACATAAACTGGGCCAAGGTTGTTACGGGAGATTGAAGGCACGAGTTGTAAGTGCCTAAACATTTTACTTTTTTTATCATTGTCACAAAATATGTAATTCATTGCAGCTAGTGACTAATGATTTTGATATTGCTCAATGCAGGGGGATTTGTTCAACGACAAAGCCACAGAATAAGATCTAAAGTTTGGGTTCACGCAGGGTTTTGATGGCGTGGTGGCACGACGAAGAATCTTGGGGCAATCGTCATGTGTCTCTCTGGAGGACATGGTAAATAAAATGAAATTAAAAACTTGTCGATTAGTTTTTACTCATTGATTACTTGTAATGTAAAATATATTTTTTATTCATTTAAAATGTAAAATAATTTGTGTATTTTCCACATTCGCAGGAGAGTAACAATGCTACCAATGCTCCTAATGTACCCGATGAACCACATCCTGACCTCCATATTGATTCAAGCGTTGTTGCCGAAGGACCATTACATAGTGGTATGCGCGCATTTTTAATGTTTTTCCATTTTTCAATGAGTATTAATATTTAGTGTATATTCTGTACTAAATGATTATATTGTTTCATATGGCAGAGCATGTAGATGACGATTGAGAGCGGAGATCAACAAGCGCAGAAACAACAATGCGGCCACCAAGTATTGTTTCCACTACACCGGCTAATCCAGGTATAAAACATTGTAATTAAATCTGTATTAATTAAATTTCCCTAGGAACAGTGAATAACAATATCACTTGAATTTTTTTGTTGTTGCAACAGTGGATGCCCATGTGCTTCCTCAACCTCCACACCGAAATACTAGAAGTTCATCATAGTGTGAAGTGTTGAGTATTGATAATGCAACACTTCAAGAAGGTCCAATAACTGTGGCAGATCAGTTAAATTATGATGATGACTTAATTTGTTCTTTCATGGAGACCAGGAAAAAGAAGAAGAAGAAAAACAAATGATTAGACATTTTAGTATTAATACAAATCCAATATATTTCTGGTCCAATATAATGTATTTGCTTTCCTACATGTCATGAATGTTATTTTCTTTCATGTTTTTTGTTTTAACACATGGCGATGTTTTTTGTTTTAACATAATAATGTCTCAATATTCACTTAGTACTAATCCTCAGTGATTTTTATTTCCAGTGCATGCTTTTTAGGGATTTTTACTACCTTTATTTTAGGTTAGGTTTTTTACCTGGTTTCTTTACCCATGGTTGGTGAGAAGCATGGTCGCATTTGCTTCCCCTTCTTTACGAAATAATGGTGTGTCTTCTTAATCCATGTAACATTTCATACACTCACGGATGTGTCACAACCGATTTTGTTTTGAGCATCTGCTTAGTGCGTGGAGGGTTGTCCAGATAAGGTTTCATATACCTGACATGTCACAACCTTTTGTCTGCTTTTGTCTGTAATTGTTTTACATATGATCATACCGCTTGCAATTCAAAACCGTCAGTCTTATCTTCGAGTGTTGCTTGCAAAACCAGAGAAAAAAGTGTACAAATAAATGCTTCTCTCTTAATTAACTAGGTGACGGTGTGATTGAAAATTCGCAGGGGAACTGTGAGTGATTATTGTACTCTGAATGCTACGAAGATTTTTGGCAAGATAAAGAAACAATTCCATCATGTGCATGTGGTTTATTTCCATGATGTCACGACACGAAGGATTCTGAGCCTTTGGGATGCATAAGTTTTAACGAAGGAATTTTTGAGTTTCTTTTAAGACTAGAGTATTTATTTATGAACCTGTTAAAAAATTAGGGTAATAGTTGTTGACAACAAAGATATATATTTGGAGTATTTCTGTAAATCTTTATATATTTTAATCCAGAAAGATATATATTTGGGGAGTTTATGTAAATCTTTTATGTATTTTAATCTATTTGTAGTGTAGAACTTATCCTGATTTGAACATGTTCAAAAAAATGAGGATCATGGTATTGGTTTTCACAGAGACAGAAAATAGGTTGTTGTAGCTTATGATATTGGGGCCATTCAATTTGCAATTTGCAATTTATTTTTAAGGTCACGGCCAAGCCAAACACCAAATTGGTGTATGAAACCCCCTTCGCCTAGAGATTTTGACTGGTAAAGTCTATAGAGGTATACATACCCTACCCCTCCGGATTTGAACTTGTGACCTCTTATGAAGAAACAAAGCTGCAAGGCTATAACTAATTTCGATATTAATAATTATGACCTCGATAAAATACTATGTATAGATTCATGTCATCTCACTGGAAATCATTCAAAACTTCTACTATCTTCGAGCCCAAAAGCTCCCTAGATAAAATCAACAGTGCTCACCCTCAAGTGGATGCAAGGAGTTCCAACATGACTTCCTTTGGAGTGTTGTATGAACATCAACCTGAAAGTCGAGGCAAATAACCCTCTCAACTTTTATTTGACGCGTCCGTAGATCCATCTGATATTCGTCTTCTGCAAAATCAGATAGTTCCCTTGATAGACCCCTTTACATGTGCATGACATTACATGCCCCGGATGGTGGTAATACCTGTTTTTGGCTACCAATATGGAAATGCACTTCGAATTTTCCCACATGACAATACCAAATCCATTCAAGAAAAATATTCACGCTCCAAATCTAGAGGTTGATGTCGCAATTTCAAAATGTAAAGTGATGAAATCATGAGAACAATGTCTTTGGCTAGATGACTAAAAAAAATGGCCGGAACATATTAAATAGTTCATGAATTTTACTATTTGGTGATTTATCCTCATGATTTGTATACATTATTACATGTATTTGCTTTACAAATATTGTTGTATTTTCCTTTGAACTAGCCAGATCCTTGGTTAAGTTTTTTAGGGTTTGTTTTATTTTTATTTCCATTTGAATTTCTTTGTGGTTAATCTTCAGTTTTTCTATATTAACAGGGCATTGGTTATTTCTCATTTTATTAGTTCTGTAAGTATTATGTAAAGAGTGATAACTATATCATGTTATTTTTAGATGAAATTTGGAATAATATTTCTTATTGTATATGTGCAACATAAAAAGTTATAATTCTTTTTAATTAATATATTGTATATGTATTTTATTTATGTATATATTAAATATGTATGTAAAGTATTTTAGTAGTTTAAAAAATGATGAAATGTGTTTTTTAAACAATATGAAGAAGGATTGTTTGGTTTTTCCCTTGATTGAGAAGGATTTTCCAAGGATATTTTTGGTGTCTTTTGTGCATGGTTACACTTCTTGTGATCTTGGATTACTTCAGCTTGTGTATTGTTGTTGCAGTGGTTATAGTTTAGTTAATGCTAAATTCAAATAAACTACATGTGCATGAGCTAACCATCAAAATTCAACAGAGATATTTGTGAGACACGGTTGGATATGCACTGAGACATGCTTCTAGTGTTGACATGAGACTGTAGGGATATGTTGATTCAGATTGGGCAGGGAGAGCAGATGACAGGAAGAGCACCTCGGGGTGTTGCTTCAATTTTTAGATCTATCGTGGTTTCCTGGTGTAACAAGAAACAAACTTATGTGTCTTTGAGTACCACAGAAACCGAGTATATTGCAATATGTATGGCAGTATGCGAAAAAATGTGGCTTCGAAAGCTCCTTGCAGGATTGTCTGATAAGATATTGGATCTCACCGTGATCCATTACATTCGAGATATGGTGCAGAGGAAGACAGTACTAGTGGAGTACTATTGAGATCAATTCTCACTTCTGAAATTTCCCTCCCCTTTTCTAATTTCTCAACTTCTTTTGTCCATTTATTTTCCCCTCTTCTATACTTACCCAAATCCCCTTTTCTTTTTTCCTTTCTATTCTCCCTTTCTAGTTCTTATACTTAGTCGTTTTTCCAAAACAACGGACTCGCGGATCCTCATCTCCATCCACTCTCACATCATGAGTCCGACCGACCAACACATTATTCTATACTTAGTTGTTTCCGCAGTGGCGAATTCCCGGGTTGGCAGGTTTCAAGTTTTCATATCCCATGATCCATGACATACATTTTGTACCCAAACGATTTGTGATCTATATTTTGACCATTGGATTCCCCAAGCTCCTAAGGATCTCATCTCTCCTATATTGAATCCGACCGACCACGTTACAACACTTAGCCAATTCTCAACCTTCTGCAACAGCGAGTTCATGGGTTGACGGGTTCACAAAAGTCCCAAATGTTATTAGCTCTCGTCTGTCCTCGCCACCTTCACACTTTTCCCAATACGCATTTAGTATGGTTTAATGTTAATAACTCATCATGTAGGTCCCGTAAAAATTGTTATTAATAAGCAAAGGGTTCAATGAGATTTCTTATTAAACCGCATTAAAGCACGATTTGCGGAAGATTATATTATATCTCTCAAGCGTTCATTTCAAATATTATTTGGATCAAAAGAACATTGTCGTCAACTTATGGCAGCAACAACTCAATAGCAGTTCTACAAAGATACTTTGAACATTTTTGGATGTGAGGACCGGAACTTTCAATGGTCTAGAGCATATTCTTATTATTCATCCCCTTCTGCTCAAAAGGAAGTAATTTGGATGTCCGAAATTGCTCGTGCAAGCGGTGTTCCTGAAGTTTTTTACTGCAAGGAACCGGTTGTTTGGTGCACTGAGAAGTATATACCAAGTCAGCGGATGATTCAACTCCAAGACCATTCTCTTGTCTCTCTTTCACCTCAAGTGTTTTGTAAAATGTTGAAACTCCCAGAGCCAACACTCACCTTCAAAGGTGAAGATTGCATGGAATTCTTGAAAAAACATAACAATGGTCTGGATCTCTTACCTAACTTCTTGGAGATTGCAGGTCAACTTGCTCAAGAACCCCTTTCGGAAAATTGCCTGGTTATTTACCAACGTTACAGGAATTGGAAGAGAGTTTGATGCATCTTCCACTCCTTGCCAGCCCCTTGGCAATTGTCGGACCCACCACGCCCGCAACCAAATTAAAAGGATCATCAGGCTTACTCACATAAGCCAGGAGCTATGTGGAAAACAATATCAAGAAAATAATGGCATTGATTGCAGACGCTTGAAAAATTTCAAAGAACATGATTTATTTTGGCTCGAGGGTGCATGCCTTCCATGAGTATCTACAGGCCGACCTAAAAAATAAAGAAGGTTTCTACCTTGATGTCGTGGTACCCTTTGATATTAAAGTTTCCAACATGTCAGAGCTAAAGAGAAGAGAGAAAGACCTTCGTTCTTCAAGTCAGATCAAGCAGTTGAATGTCTGCTGGAAAGAAAAAATAAAGAATTTGAACAACATTGTTCTAGCGTGCAGCCAAGCCATAACAAGGAGAGAAGAGCTATTCAAAAGGCTCACGGAGGTGGACCTAGCCGGAAGCACTAACGAAGTCCAAAATCCCAAGTTGATCCTCAACTCGTTGTTCCTAACAAAACAACAGTTTGATGAGCAAGTTGAGATTTTTAAAGGATTGTCAATTGAAAAATTCTATGGTATAATTGAATATGATGAGAACGCCATAGATAACTAGCTAGTGGATTACTCCGTAAAAAATTGGGATATTGAAGAAGCATTACATGGCATTTTCCTTGATCTCCAAGACTTGGAGGGCGAGTTGTTCAACATTAAAATCCGGCATGAAATCAACATGGAACCTATGAAAAGTTACATCAAAGAATGGTTCAAGAAGGCTATCGATAAACTGACAAATGAAGGGCAAGAAGTAGTTGAGACGATTCTTGTAACCATTGATGAAAACGATAAAAGGACATCAGTGAACAAATGAAGATACCATGAGAGACCATCATAGTAAGTTTATGTTGACCACATCTTTATTTTCTTTATCAAGTCCATCCAGTTATTTCACCTCTTTCACTAGAAAGGTTTAACCAAACACTGATAACTCATTTTTCTTCTTACCAGGTCTTGTTCATCCTTCTACTGCCCACCGTCTTCCTTCTAAAAGATTATTTCTTCTATTTATTTGCTTTATGGTCTATGAGAGCCCCAATCCCAATCTTTAAGACAAACGCATTTACAATTTCAAGAATATGTAACAGACTATCTTTTTGGAAATTTCAAGAGAACTACTTCAAGAACAATCTCGACTGTGCTTTGTAACCTTGTTTTCATAATATAAAGTATTCGAGGTTGATCTATCATTATTTTTATTTGAGCTGCCCATGTATCCACTTTGTTAAAGTTCTCATATGCATGTGGATCATCTTCTTTTTTTATTTTATGTGATCAGAAATCTTTATCCTAAACTATGATGGATGTGAGGAAATTTTGTTTATTTGCTTTAAATGTGTGAAATGTATAATTCCTAGTCCTTTTTCCTTTCTCGGGAACTTTCTTTAAAAAGAAAAAGAAAACATTTTCCTTTTATTTTCTTGTAATATTTATGTTTCTTTGAATTACTACAACGGACTTCTACCAAATCCCACATTTTGAATATTTTAAAAATCTCAAGAAAATATAAAGAGGGGTACCACCTCTATAAAAACGCAAGGGGATTTACATCCTCGTGAGGTTGTCGTTTCGATCCTAATGGATTCAAGCGTCAACAAGTACCTTCCTACAGATTGCAGATATTCTCCCCGGGCCTCTTGCCAAGTCGAAGTTCAAGTACTTTCGTGATAAACTTGGAGAGAAATGTCCCTCTCGTTAAGAGAGAGTATTGATGGTTGCAGCTTCATGAGACATTCTTCTGTGAGGATACTCCTTGATGGACTGAGTTGAGTATGACAGTTATCGATGGACTAATAAGTTGTATTGGGCTGGTGCCCAGGGACCTTTGGATTGTAATCCATTTGGTTGAGATATCTCCCCAAAGTAGTGGGTTGGGTCGACCTGTGAGGACACTCTCCAGATCTTCTCCCCAAGGCAGTGGGCTGGGTCGATCTGCGAGTGTGTTGTGCCTTCTCCATATCTTCTCCCCGATGGACTGAGCTGAGTTGACCTAAGACAGGTCTTCTCCTCAATTGGACTGAGCTGGGTTAACTTGAGACAGGTATTCTCCTCAATTGTGTTGGGTTGGGTTGACCTGAGACAAGTCTTCTCCCCAGGTGGATGGGTTGGGTTGATCTATGGGGATGCCCCTAATCTTCTCCCCATATCGGGCTAGGTTGACTAGGAGAACGCTCCTCTGAGATGGAGTTGAGCACAACACTCGTCAAAGTAGTGACAAGTTGTCCCGGGGTGGCACCCTGCATCCCATGGCAGTAGGACCATGAGGACACGTCTCTTGGGAGTTGACCAAGTGGACACGTCATGGGCGAGTAGGTCCTTGACGATGCACTACGGGCGAGTAGGTCCTAGTATATTCTAGTGGTGATGAGGCCCTAGAAAAGGTCCACATTGGTTGTAGCCATGTGCGACATGATGATGCTACTAGTAGCATCGTCTACGTGACCATGGCATGGTCGGAGGACCATGGCATAGCCTACGAGGCTATGAGAACCAGAGGAAAAACATCATGGAGAATACCTCCCTGGCTAAGAGGGAGTGTTGATGTTTTTGGTAATTGCGGGAGGTATTCACCTCCGGGACAACCTTTCTTATAGGAGAAAATACCAAGACGTCAAAGGATAACCATTGAAAGAATTAAACAAGCCCCAAAAGAAATCTATTGCTCCAGAAGTCAAGTCAGCCTACCAGAAAAAGATAAAGTAAATGTATTTTCAAGAAAGGACAAGTCGGCCCCACTGCAAAAAGTTCACTCATCAATTTAGTATAAATAAGGGAGGCGCCCTTCTCATTTGACACACTCTCCACTCTGAAAAAGGGCACAAGTCTTAGTGTGAGCTGCAGTGGCTACATTCCAATTAAGTAAGGTGTGTGTCTAGTTGGGGTATTTCTTTGAGCCTTGGTGGTGCACTAGAGGTACGCTAGGGTTTACATTGTTGAGTTATTGTTGGATTCTTTCTTATTGATTTGCTCTAGTGAATAGAGCTTGGTTATTCTATCTTTGGCATGGATCTTCTCTATAAGAAGGTATTGGGTTTTCTCCCCTTGTGTAGAAGGGTTTCCCCGGATAACTACTATGCTCTTCTCGGAGGTGGCACTTGAGGATGCCTATGGTTGGGTGGCAATGAAAGAACATTGCCTATGGAAAAACGTGCAGTCCCATAATTCTATTTTGTAATTTGTGCTTGGTTAATCTTCTTGAGATCCTGGTTATTCACTGCGATTGTGAACTAGTCTAGTATTCAGAAATTTCAACAGATGGTAGCAATTATGCTCCAAGAAACTGTGAGATGTTAATTTGGTGGTGGTTAGAACATGCTATCAGTTGGTAGAAAACAGCTTTTAGAAAGTTGCATTGTTAGGAAGTAGGACATTTTCTTGCCAAATGGCATGGTCTCGTTTAGTACATTGCTCTTACTAATTAGAAAATATCTTTATCACTGATCACCCAAAAGAATGCCATAATTCTACTAGAATCTTATCTTGATTCATATTTTGACAAATGCTTCCAATTTTGACAGCTTTATCAATCCGAAAAGCCTGCCACACAATTCACTTCCCCATCCACAAATAAAAGTTTGCTCGTCAAAGAGAGTATACGCTCAGTGATAGTTAGAAACCCCAAAATAATTAACAGAAAGCAAAAAAAACAGTGCTCAATAAGTCATTTATTGCAACATCAGATGAAAATATTATATAAATTTAGATATGCATGAACGCACTATATAGTGCCACGGAAATCTTCTACAATTAAGAAACTGGAAATCAGCATAAGATTGTTAGATAAAATTACATGCAAGTTTGATCAGATTAGCATCTAGCAGGTGTTGTGCTAGAACGTATTCAGGACAAACTATTGTGACCCTGATAGAGAATATTGGATTGAGAACATTTCCAAGTCCCTACAACCAGGAGTTCCCTGAGATATTTTACTATATTGACTACAATGGATTACCAAGGGAGAAAACTTCCGCATGACCGTAATATGGTACACCTCTCATTTCCTTACCCAGAAATCAAAGGAAATCATTAACCCAAAAATTGCAATGGAAGACACGGATATGCCCTCCTTTTAATGAAATTCTAGTTACCGGCACTATTAAAAACATAGATCAGATTCAATAACACAAATATTTGCTTCATGACTGCCATATAAGGGCTTCATTTTTTCCCATCAACCATAGAAGGGCTTAAATTTTTCCCATCAAACTGTCCCCTTCAAATTGAGAAAATGGTCGCCTTAAGCCATCATAGACTGCTCTTACAATAGAAGGATGCACATCCCCAGTGAAAACTTCAGCATCTAACTTCTCTATATGAGGCCAAATCTGCAATTAAGAGACTAAATCAGCTAAGAGACACCAGAGTATAATAGTACTTAGCTCAAATCTGCATAATTTGACAATCTGCTGAATTGTTTACCTCTGTTGCATACTGCCTTGTCAATGCCCGAACCTGGCCCAGAGTAACCCGACACCATTCCTGTTCTTCTTTTGCATGTGATCCATTAGTCTTGGAAAACCTGTCTCGCATGACATAAAGGTGAAAAGGAAAATCAGGCAAAATTGAAATTGTACAAAGAAAGCATCTAGACAGGAATACTTTAGTTTGTCTCTCAATAGTCACCTTTGATTCCTCCGTTCATCATCATCGTCAGCATCCATTGCTGAAGGTTCTTTATCTATGTTCATGGAATCTATTTGATCAGGTCCAGGACCATCTATAGGTTTCTCAATAAGATCATCCAAGAGATGTTTCATGAGCACGTCTGTAAAATTTTTATAAAGAGCAAAGAGCAATGCCTGCATTAAAATTGAATAGCATGAATTAGTTTGGTCCATTATCACAGCTAACTGGGAAACAAAAGATGCATACCACCTGTTAGAATAACAGAAGAATCATTGCACCTTAAATCATTTCTGACAGCTTTGGATTTGCTTGTAATCTGTAACTAGAAAACCACACAGACAAAATGGGTATTCCTCAATCTCTTTAGAGGCTGTTAAGCTGAAGATAATATTTCTGTACCTTATCTTAGATCCAACCAAATTAAAGAGAATTGAACCAAGAGGCCACAAAAAAGATTTAAGGAACAAAAGCACCCATGCCAGAATAGTGCACTGTGCAATATTGAGCATAATATGAAGCAACCAATTCTAGTAGCAGAGACCAATGAACTTCTGAAACAAAACTGGTGTTGAGTATGGGGGCGGTGTGGGGTTGCTTAGGAAGAACAAACAAAAATTCTTGCAGTTCTGTTCTCAAACAATTTTTTGCATGCAAAGAATCATACAATCTCTAGAATTCATAAACACTGTACATTTTACAGCTATAAACCATCAAATGTACTTACATGAAACATGGGCATGATCTAATACCAATACCTTCATACAAAAAAAACATAAGCAAGAAATAAATCTCAGTAAAAAGAATAAATTTGAAATTTGCTTAAATCAGGCACAAATATTATTTGTTCCGACCCTAGGCACTTTTTTGCATATTTGCACACATTCATGTTTTAAGACACCACCAAACTGTGCTGTGGTTTAGAGATGTTAATTGTTTTATATTCTGTTAAATATAGAAGAAAATGATACTRTATAATGCAACATAAGGTTAACAAGTGGTGCAGTTAGTTGCAGTCAATGGTATCAAACTTGGCTTGGGGATAAATCGTCTAAGGTGTTGATGATTGCAGCTTCATGAGACATTCTCCAGATCGTACTCCTCTGCACTGAGTTGAGATGATCTGTGAGAACGCCTATGTGATAGGTGAGTCATACTCCTCTGGACTGAGTTGAGATGATCTGTGAGAACGCCTATGTGATAGGTGAGTCATACTCCTCTGGACTGAGTTGAGATGACTTGTGTTGGTCTCTTGTCRTGCTCCTCTGGACTGARTTGAGATGACTTRAGATGGTCYCCTGTTGTACTCCTATGGACTTAGTTSAGTTGACTTGAGATGGCTCTCCAGTTCGTACTCCTATGGATTTAGTTGAGTTGATCTGTTCGAGAGTGACGTCCCTTGTGGTTGAGCACATGTGGACTTGTCCCTAGTGGCAGAGCACTAGAGGATGTGTGTGAGACCCCTTGTTATATTGTCAAAGAGTATGACTATTGTAAAACCCTAATTTGTATTGTGAAGGGTACAAGTCAGCCCTACTGTGTAAAGACAATTAATATTATGTAAAAGATTAATTGTATTATTGAGTTGTACAAGTCGGCCCTATTGTGCCAATAGACATGTCTATTCATTGAGTTAGGTCATGTATATATTAGAGAGATAGATCCCCATTGAGGATAATCTCATTCACTCACAACGCATTACTTGGAGAGCTGAAATTTGGTGCGCACTTCTTATGCGCTATCTTTCTTGGTCATAGAGCACCCTATTGTGTGTGCTAAGGTTTTGTCTTGAGGGCCACCTTTGTTGGCATCAATATTTTCGGTGGAGAGGGTTTCTTCTCTTGGCAATATAGCAAAGGGTCGTTGGGTTTTTCCCTTGGTTGAGAAGGGTTTTCCCAGGATAACTTCTTGTGTCTTGTGCATGGTTATTCTTCTTGGGATCTTGGTTCACTACAACTATTGTATTGTTGCATTGTTTATGGTTCAAGTTCATACTAAATTGAAAAGAAACTACATGTGCTTGAGCCACTATTAAAAATTCAACACAAGGCAACCACTGCATGATCCATGCTTGTCATTCAATGTGATTCTTGTTGGTGGATGCCCTAGATGCTTCACTTTGTTGTCCTCAAGTCCTCTCAGTCACTTTGTGATATTGCATTCGTTGAAGGCCAGCAAAAGAACAAAGAAATGAAAGTGAAAGTGAGTAAAATGGAGCAATTCCTACACATTTATAAGAAGGTTGGTGATTCATACTCAGGTTGACAAAGTTTGACTCAAATCAAACAATGTTTGATTTGCAAGTAATTGTGAGTTAAATTTGTTTGACCTGAGTTAAACTCGATCAACATCAGTATGACTCACCCCCAAGTCACTTTGACTCGTTTGGCTCACAAGCCAAGTCAAAATGATTTGCAGGCCTAGCAACAAAGGTTGGAATATTGTTGCAAGGAAAATGGTTGAAACTTTTGGATGGCTCGGGTTTGGAGTTCCATCCACCAATGGCTAAGTGAATCATAATATCTAAGTTGGTGGGATTCTTCATGTGGTGTGGGTGTTTGTTTCACACGCAAACAATGACTCATAAGCGCACAACACCTAGTGCCAGATCTAAACCAATCAGGCCTGTGTCAGTCCTCAAGTGAACTTTGTCATTTCTCCTGAGCCTACTTACATGTCTTCAAAGTTCAAACATGTTGGTCTCTATCCATATGAATGCTCTTGATCTGCCATTTGGCTTGATGGAAACCAAGTTGCCAAAGGCCTATGGCTTGGTTGTTTTCCGACAAATAGAGGTGGTTGTGTGTGCCTCTAGTGATCTTGCTAAGTCAAGGGATGTGACGCAATGATTTGCTAAGCCCTTCAAAGTTGGGTGAGTGCTTAGCCCTTTATAAATGTTCATCACGGTGAATGCCTCTCCATCTTCATTAGCAAGGAAAAACACCCCACCAAGTGCAATACCCCAACTTTGGTTCCCAAATCAATACTGTGCATGTATATGATGAATGGCTAAAAATCGAACGATGTAATATGTGAAATTGTACATTGAATGATAATAAATGAATACATCACATGTTGTAGAAGGAGAAGGACAAAAGAATGGGAGGTTATGACTCCACAAGAGGGGAAAGAAAGGGGACCTGGGGGGCTCAAGGGGTCTAAAGAAAGATAATATTATATTATTGATGAGACTAACTTCTAAGTCATTAACCTTTCTTAATTAGTACTCCTTAATCCTTGGGATTAGTTAAAAGAATGGATAAATGTGTACTTTCCACGAAGACACATTGTTTCTCATTCACATGCAATTTGATCTATGCCTTTTTCGACCATGAAGGGCGAGAAAGAGTTTGAAATTTATTGGTGGAGAGTACAGAGGTTTTGGGGGATTGTTTGAGTTACCTAGGAGTTTGAATTATCAAGGGATTCGGAGTATTAGGCGGTTCAAGTGACCATTATGTTTGAACTACCATTCCAATTCGAATCTTCATATTGTTCGAGTTACCATTTGATTGCAAAATTCAAGTATTCAAACGTTGGGGGAGTTCAAGTTGCCATTCGGTTGGGAAATTTGGAAGAGCTCGAATTGCCATTCTGTTGGGAAAATTTGAGAGTTCTCCAAGAGCTAGAATGACCAAAGTTACTATAATCAGGTTATGGAAAGATACAACCATGAATTATGAGAGAATTGTGACTGTATGGAATGATAATTGTTGTTATTGGGTAAATTTAGCTACAGTTGATAATCCTTGGAATCCCAACAGTGAGATTTTTTGGCCAGCCTGTGTTGGAGCCCTAGAGTTAAGTGGGATAGTGTGAGGGACTATTGAGTAGAGAAGGGGATCCCATTCCTTGGGTTGTGCAAGATGATAGGGAAAGATTTCTGTAGATTGGGACGGTTGTAGGTGGAGAAATTGACTATGAACTTGGGAATTAGGTTGTGTGAAGAGAATTAGAGCTAGCCATAGGAAAAAAAATTCCTTGTGGATTCATAGCCTAAAATCGAGGGCGACCTCTATTGCAGAGAGATTTGGTGCAACGTGGAGCCTATTGTTAAAATTAATGCAGCTACAAGAGCCATTCTTCGGGAGGATGGAAAAAACCCTAGTTGTGATGTAGGGCCCCTAGTGCACTCCTGGGGTTCTTGGTCTGGAACCAAGCAATTAGAGCCACGGCAAAAGACCCCAGTTGGGCCCCTAGTGTATTTATGGGGTTCTTGGTGAGGGACCAAGACGTTTGATGATACAAGTCCCTAGATGTGTTCTAGGGCCCCTAGATGTGTTCCAAGGAATCCTTGCTTAGCACTTGGATTGATCCTTGGTTGTGTGCCTTGGTGGTTAATCCCCTAGATATATTCTAGGGACCCTAGATGTGTTCTGGGGTATCCTGATCTGGGACCAAGAAGATTCTTGGTCTAAGTACCAAGCCGAGATGATGTGTGACCTTCTTCTCTCCCGGGATGGTCCATATTACCTAGGAGCAGTTAAGAAGAAAGGCATGATCACGCCATTAGCCTTCCACATATGTTGGGATGATAAAAAGATTATAAGTTATATCGTGGGACTCATGTGGACAAACTGCCATTAAAGAAGGACTTAACCTTTGACTTTGTCTTATTGTTTATTATTGATGAAACCCCCTGCTTGAGTTATTACCCTCCTAAATTTATGTTTATGTGTTGGTTTGAATTTATATTTTGGACTTTACTTTCTCCTAAAGAAAGTTGGCCGCCATGTTTTCGAAACCCATCTCATAGATTTAATTTATTACCTTGTTGACTTGGTTTTGGTCTATTGGATTTACCATTTGACGTTTTTAATTGGTAAAATATTATTTCTTATTTTAGGGGTTAACCTAACCCTAAAGCTATGTCAAGTGGACTCTAATTGATTAATATGTTAACCCTATCTTACCTACCTAAAACTATATATAGGAGTGGTCTCTCCCTCCCTTGAGACACTTGATGCATGCGATCTACCTCCTCCAAGCTGATATTAACACTGAGGTTTGCAGCGGCTCTTTTGTACAAGTTTACAAGGGTTATTTCAGTCCTCTCTTGTGTGTTCTTGGTCTGCACCAACCTATCGAGGATTTATCTCTGCTAGCCGTGACTGTTTGTGCTTGTCGTTGAGATTTCTTGTATGTTGTTGGTTTGTTGATGTCGCCTTGTTGGTTTACTGGTGTCGCCTTGTGATTTGTTGATGCCGCCTAGTGGTTTGTCAGTGCCACATTGTGTTTTGTTGTGACGATTTGCTCATCCAGTTAGTCGGCTTGGTACCTATGCTCTGTGAGTGGACCGCTGGTATTTATCTTGCTTGAAGTGGGCATCTGTGTTTAGAGTTGGGTTGAATGTGTTAAATCAGCCTAATGTTGATTGTGAGTTTATTTTTCAGCCCTAGGTTCGACAATAATTTGTATTCAGCCCTAATACTTGGACAGTGACTTGAACTATGTACTTGAATTTGTTTTTCCAGCTTGCTGAGTTCTGATTTTTAATTTGCTTAACCTAAGAGTCCTTCTTGGCATTGTCCCTATGTCCATGAGGAGATCTACCCGGAGGGTTTGATCCATGATTCACTAAGCTTTTCTGAGAATACATTGGAGGAAGGCAACAGCAGCAAATTAGGTACATTTGTTCTTTTCTACAACTGTGGTAATATTCAGATCTGGGTTGTGCATGTTATTTATTCACTAATGTTGTTAGGTTATGCATCAGAATTTTAAATTTCTCGCTGGTCATATAATTACAGTAGCTAATGATATGAAAATTACAAGATTTTTTGTTTCTAGCTAGTCTACTATTTTTTCCCTTAATTTCTAACACCTATGATTGGGTGAAACATCCTTCTATAGCCATTTAGTGGACAATTTCTAGAAAGATAAATGTTCATGAATTCACCTATGAAATGTGTTGAATTAATGTCGTTGTGTATGTCACGTATTTTATACTCACCTCCATTGTCTCACCATAAGAGCTTGATCTTCTTTCCTATCCGATTCTCCACAACAGCTTTGAACTCTTGGAACCTCATGAAGACCTCACTCTTGGCCTTCAGGAAATCCAGGTCTTCCTGGAGTGGTCATCTATGAAAATGAGATAATACTCACAACCACTCAAGGACACTCGAGACATAGGCCCACACACATCTGTGTGTATCAAATCTAGTATCCCAACTGACCTGCAATCACTACTAGGAAAGACAACCTTGGTAAACTTACCAAGGGAACACCCTCTACACACATCTTGATGCTCTATGCTAAATTGTGGCACTCCTGTCACAATCTCTTGCAGCGCTCCAAGAGCCCCATGATGTAGGTGAGCCATCCTCCGATGCCATAACTCACATAACTAATTGTTGTTGTCGCTACTCGCTGCCAAGGCATGCAGTGGCTGAAAAAGCAATCTATACAGTTTTCCATCCCTCACTCCAATCACCTTCCCAAAGGTGATATTGGACCCCTTAAGGGTGTATGAGGACCTTTGTCCCTCTGAAGGACACCTCAAGAACCATATCCTGGAGGGTGGAAACTGAGATGAGATTCTTCTTCAGCGCAAGGACAAACAACACATCCTTGAACGATATGGGTGGCATAGTATCTCTCTGAAATGTCATTGTGCCACGCCTAGCAACCCTGATAATGGTGTCATCTCCAAGTGAAATCTCCATCTTGATCTCTAGATCTCTGAGATCAATGAAGTGCTCTCACACCCGTCATATGGCTCGAAGCTCCACTTTCTATATACCAGATGTTGGGTGGTGTCTCAATTGACGCACAACAAATAAGGAAGGCGCACTCCCTCTCAAACTAAGTCGTGAACTCCTCCTGTATGAAGTCATCCCAGAGTCTCTCCCAACTGGGCATAGCCTCCCTAGCCACAATGCCTCGCAAAAAAGTCTCCCAAGGTTTGGAGAAGCCATTTAAGGCTATCCTCACCAAAACCATGGGATCCACAATCTCAACAACTGTCGCCAAGTCATCTCGAGTATGAGTAAATCTCTCGAGGTATGAGGTCACCGACTCTGATTTGAGCATCTTAATTCTCATGAGCTTCTCCTGCAGAACCATTTTTGGGTTCTGATTAGGACTCTGGTAGAGTTTGCACAATGAATCCCACATCTCAAAGGCAAACTCCTTACTAGTCAAAAAAGATATGACATGGTCTCTCATAGCATCACAGATAGTCCTCTTTGCCTTGGTGTTCCTCTTCCTAAACTCTACTACCACCAAGGGAGCAGTGACATGAAGAAGAACCTAAACTACTTAAAAATAAAGACAGCTGGAAAATATCATAGAAAATCTTGCACGGGATTTATTTTCCAAGCAGATCTGAAGCGATCTACTTCATCGTGGTATTATACCCCTGGTGGCTTTGTTCTCTCAGGATTATCTCAGGCGCAAAACTGCATGATGACTAGAGCAGACAACATCTTTTCTAAGAGACAGCAGCTATAGGCAGCAACCTCAATCCCTGCAACAGATTTATTAGCAAAAACACTCACACTTCTTACAACTCTATACTCTACCTAACCTATCCTCTACACCTACAGAAATCAGCTCTCACAAGCTCTCATTTTCCTGGGCACTCCCATGAGGAATGAAAAACACAGAGATTGCAGCAATACAAGATGAGAGATACACAATTTTTTTGCTATTTTCTTTATTCAAAGATACACATATTTTTACACAAACGTAGGAGAATCGTACTAAGAGGCTCCATCTCTACAGTAACAAACTACCCAATAATTGCTCTTAAACCTACAGCCAAGATATTCTTGACAGCACATAGACATCAGCTGTATACACTCTAAAACAGGTCCCTAAATATTAGCTATTACATTTATGTATTGGAGGGTTATTGACCTTTTGCTGACAGTTTGGTTTCTTGGATTTAGGAAAACTCGTGTACGGATGCCCCTTGCTAGCCTCTATGCCAGGGGTTTCAAGTTTTTCACTCTTCTATTTCTATAAACCCAAAGATAAGGGAGATCTTGCCGGAGGATATAATGTAACCTGTATATTGTTAAATTTTTAATTAAATAAAGTACCTAGGCAAGTGTTTCTCATCCCTAGGCACCTAAGGGGTGAGAAAGTGCCTAATGTGGGCCCTAGTCATTTAATTTGTGAGATGCAAATTAAAAGGTGACTTTATGACTTTAGTGAGGGTGAATGAAGAGACATTTAATCTCAGCCACTCATCTAATCTAATCTCAGCCATTGGATTAGAAAACTGCTCACCTACCTCATGAGGTCGATTAGGGTTGGAGGGTGCACCCTTTGTTGGGTTGTTGTTTCATTTTGAGAGAGCAAGAGAGAGAGCATTTTCGAGTTTGGAGAGGAAGCCATTTCTGCAGAGCTAGGGCACACATTCCAAGGCAGCAAACTAGCACAGAAATCGAGGCAGCATGGACAGCATTGAAGGCAGGCCGTACTGTACGGATTGAGCAGGCCATATAGCAAGAAGAGCAGGCACAGAAATCGAGGGAAAGTACAGTCCAATAGAAAAGGCCGTACTGTATGGATTTTCGAATTCCGTACAGCAGGAAAAAGGGCAAGGAAAACAAGGCTGAAAGTACAGTCCATACTATACGGATTCCATACGGTCTGTACGACTGTTATTCAGGCATAGATTCCGAGGTGAAGGCGTTGTGTTGTTTTCTGGAAGTTTCGGCGCGTTTCCCAAGGCGGCCATACAACATTTATTGCATTGTTTTGAGCTGAGACTATTGGTACGGATTTCGAGGTGACCTGTGCAGGAGAATGGCACATTTGCACCATGGGGCTTTGAGAGTTCTGAGGGAGATGGTGACAGGAGTTCCAAATTTTAGTTCAAAGCACCATGAGTTGTGCAAGGGGTGTGCTTTGGGAAAGTACACCAAGACTTCTTTTCCGAGCAGTGACAGTAGAGCAGCAAGGATACTTGATCTTATACATTCAGATGTATGTGGCCCGATGTCTTCGGCATCGTTGACTGGTTCCCTATACTATGTTGTATTCATTGATGACTTCTCTCGGAAGTCCTGGATT
>ML783675.1:1054661-1066905 GCA_009831015.1 Picea engelmannii
CTTGAGAGTCTTTTGGGTGTGCCTTCTTGCAAAATTACTTTAAAATCTGATATTGTAATAGTTAGGATTTCCCTTTATTGCTTTTCATTTTTACACCCATACTTGGCCAAAATGGTAGGCATTGTGCCTCCACTTGTGCCATACTTGTGGGGTTTGCATTTTCATTTTCAAAAGTCTTATATTTTTTACATAATACCCAACTTGGCCAATACGATAGGCATTGTGCTTCCACTAGTGCCATTGTTGGAGTAGTTTTTCTTTCAAGTCTTTTCATTCTTCCAAGCAATTTAATTATAATCCTTTATTTATACCCACATTGGTCAAACGATAGGCATTGTGCGTCCACATGACCGGAATTGTGAGGCAACAATAATTTCATCTATTTTGTAAAGCAAGCAATAATCTAATTTCATTATTTGTTTAAGGCAAACTAATAAAACATCTCAATACATTTACTTTGCCCCATCTTGCAAGAGGGTGGCCCCAAGCCATTCCTTGCAATAAAGGAAGGCTTGTTTTAATTTAAAATCATTGCTCAAAGTAAAATTTATGTCCCAACGTTTGCCCTGTATTCTCTCCCCTTGCCACTTAATTGGATCCTGGGTGACAAGAAAGGGCAAAGGTTGGAGGTAGTAATTAGGCATCCACAACCAATTGTTGTTCTTGCACCATAAAATCAAAGACTTGGAAAGAAGCTAGGGGTGCTAGGTCGGGGACGATCTCACGACGCTCGACGTCCTCCGGGTGGAGTACCTTGCAACTTTGGGTTTGACCTGCGAAGCTAGGGTAGGCCTCGTTGCCATACTTTTTGAGCACCCAGCACTCCCTTTTGGTCAGAATAATAATGGTTTTGGAGTAGTCACATAGTCTAGAACACAATCATTCACACTTAATCCCCCTAAATCGAAGTGACACATAAAATTTATTAAAATCAAATTACACACTACATTCATAACATTTGCAACACAATGTCATTTCACAACATAATATCTCAATTTCATTTTGCAAACAATCTTATGGTGGTGTGATTCATTTTCAAGCAAGTTTTCATTCTAAGTTTCACAATCACTTTTAAGGCAATTCACTTTTCATACATTTGGGTATTTCAAGCAAATTAACATTTCAAGGCAATATCTACATTTTGGTGTCTCATGTGATTGATGTATAATCTAATTTCCTTTGTATATTTGTAATGTCATCTAAAGTGGTTTTTCTTTCTTCATAAAGTTTCGTGTATGATATATTTCATCATTTCAATTTGTGAGTTGAATGTTTCATTTATCTAACTATCTCTTTCATGTATATTGTGCAATCAACTAGTTCTACTTGTTCATTATAAGTTATCTTGTGTTTCAATTTGTATATCTCAATTGTAACGCAATTCTTGTTATATCCTATAGCATTATTTATCTCTTGTATAAGTTGTATTTAATCCTTTAATTGTGTAATCTAATCAACCCCTTGCCCAACCTTAGGCACTAGTAATAGTTGACTTAGGGAAAGGCTTGATTCTCATTCTAACGATTTGCATTTGCATTTTTGCTTGCCATATAGGTTAGCTTCCCCTCACCTTTAATAAACTAAAATTAACTCCTAGAATTCATCTAATAATTCATCTAGTAACTAGGGTCTACCCCCCTTGGTTTCCCTAGGAGTAAGCCTAGACGGAAGAGGTTCAAGTCAAAGTGACAGCGTGGGCTTTGAACCTAGGCATTGTGTCTCTAAGGACACACTAAGTGAGCAGAACTTAGCTCACGTTTGCAAGTGTGTATAAGGACGGTAACAAAAGGTCATATTGTTGCTTAGGGTTTTGCTAAGAGAAGTAAAAGGGCTTACACCCTCTTAGCATTTCCTAGTGGACCTAGCTTGCCTTGGGGAGTAAGAGGATTTACACCCCCAAGACTTAGTCTAGTCTTCACATTATTTGACCCCACAACCCAATAGTAAGGCACTAATCATTTTTAATTTGCATTGGAGAAATAAATTGTTGCATTGGGATACGTGAAAACAAGAAGGAATCAAATTGTTCATATCACTTTCTTTCATTGATGTTCTAGGCTTGTTATTTCCCCTAGGGCATCTCAATTGGCTAAGTGTTTCTTACTGTTGTTATAAATTCATGCTATAGCCATTAAGGCTGCAACAAAACTCTCTTTCAAAGCTTAATTTCTTGTGAATTTTCTAAACCCAGTACACTTTAAACCAAACAAAATTGATTTTAACTGATTATTCAGGGTTTTCTTCACAATAAATTAAATACACAACATAAATAAATTACCAGGAACTGAAAGTAACGAAGATAGCAATCACATCAAAATGAACACACTTATTTTTGGACAATAGTCCCCGGAAAAACCCAAGGTGGGAAAACCGATGCAGCAGGTTTGAGATTTTATTATTATTCAGCAAGGAAACATAGAGTTCTCTTACAGTAAAAATCGGCCTAGCCAAATACCAAGCAAAATGCTCCGCCAAACTCTTCCCCAACACTTGTACAACCCCTCTCTGCAAATCCCTGAACCAAAATGTTCTTGATGAGACCCCTCTGTAAGCCTCTGCGCAATATCGTACGGCTATTTGCGTGGATGTTGCGTCACTTGGTACGACTGCCCTCATATCTGATATAAATTCCTCTGCAAATGTTGAAGACGTGTGTGCCAATCTGCTTGATGAGTCCTCCTCTATCTCCCTGCAAACCCTCACACTAAAAATATGCAATCAATCTCTCTGTAGATCGATCTCTCCTTCTCCTCATGCACCCTCTTGGCAAAGCCAATCTCTTTATTCTTCATTGAGCAAGTGAAACCCTAATCTCCAAAAGAATTGAGGGTTGAGATCAACCCTCACCCTCATGATGAGATCAATGGTCAAGATTAAAAGACCACAACTTAAATTATTTTTCACTTTAACTTTAGAAAAAGTACTCAATAAAGTCAACTGAAGATTATAACATATCAACAGTTCTTTTCCTAAGTTAGACTTAGGAAAATATTTAATTAATTGACTTAGCCTAAATTTCATTGTCCTCCGTCATCCAAGGACGTTGTAATGATGATGGAAGACCTTCCTTGCTACAATCTCAACATTTCTCACTCTTTTACCATTGGAATTAGTTGGAAAGTTGTTATTATAAATCTACTTGATGTTAGCTATTGTTGGGCAATCTTTTGGCTGATTTCTTGGGGTAAAAGTTGTTGAAATATTGTAACTTCGAAGAATATTCTACCTGAGAGAGAGTTGAATAATATTATTATATTATATTTAATTACGCCCTATTGTGCCTTGAAAGTTAAAAGTAAATTAAGAGGGTAAAGTGACAGGTCAGCCCAGACCTAATTATAGGCTAGCCAGAGTACTATTTATAAGAGAGGCCAGCGCCTCATTTGGACACACTCACCAACCAACTCTGCAATGCGCAAGTCTTGGAGGAGAAATAGTTGCAACTGGGGGTGACATCCAGGAGGGTTTTGGTCTATCTCTTGGTATTTCTTGCTTAAGTGGTGCGCTACTCTTCCTAGTGAAGGAGTAGAGGAGGATCTTTTGTTCGGTCTTTGGTCTATCTATATTGAGGAAGTTTTTGTTGGGTTTTCTCCCCCATGAGGGTTTCCCAGGATAATCTATGTGTTTTTATTGTTTCTGTGATTGCCTCTCTTTCAGTGATCTTATTTATGCAGCTAATGTGGTAAATCATTTTAATAATAAAGAAGAATCGTAACTGCTAGTTGTATAAGTAAAACTTCAACATGGTATCAAAGCAGGCCTGAAAGAGACCAATTCACAGTTTATAAAAAAGTAGCTAGCCTCAGCGCACCCTCTCCCAGATTTAGTTTTCAATGTTGTAGCTGTTGCAGAATTAGGGTTTCTGCATAAACCCTAAGTGTGACGTTTTCCTTGTTTGAGGGGGATGTTGGAGAAAGTAACCACACCTAGGAACTCGCCCTAGGAGGGCGCATCTAGTCCCTGGATCAGAATTCTAAAATTTGAAGTTTGAGAAATTAAGGTTTCCTCATAAAACCCTAAGTTGCAGTTGCAATTGCAGTACCAATTGCAATTGCAGTACCAATTGCAGTTGCAGTACCAATTGCAGTTGCAATGCCAGTTCCTTTGTGTCAGTTCCTTCATGCCAATTGCAGTGCTAGCACCAGTTGCAATACTAATTTTTATTGTCCTAATGCGCCTTACCCTAGCAAATCTCCATCTAACTTTAAGTTACAAGTTGAAGCACCTTTGAAGTTTTAAAGGCTCGTTATTGCTTGTCGTTGTTGTCGGATGGTGCCACTACCTGTCGATACTGTCAAAGGTATGTACTTACATATGTTCAAACTGTATTATTATTCTAAAGGGTATTTGCAGGAGAAAAGATCTTTTGTCTAAACAACAATCGTAGATCCGGAGGGATCTCAGATCCAGCACATTCAGAGGAACTATGCACCCCAGAGAACAGGTTGAAGAGAATACTTGTCATCTTGAGTGAGGGAGACTTGAAAGAAAAGAAACAACACTCATTCTTGAGGACAAGACTCCAAGTTCCATGTTTGATTGATTAAGTTGATAAGATTAAAATTTGCACATGTCAATTTTGATAACTACCTCATTACAAGTAAACACTATAGTTGAAATAGCAATCTTTGAAAAGTTTTATACTTGGTAGCATGTGAGCATTATTGAGATAAATGCTTACTGTAATCATTTACTAGATATAACTTAACATCTCCTCTAGGAGAAACTTCTTGTTTTTTTTTAGGTTACCATGGAGGAATGATTGATCACAACACTAGAAGAGTGTTGCTCTCATTTCTTGTTATTTTATTTCTTACTTTGGACCCTTGTTTCAGGTAGATCACAAGTGATAGCTCTAAAGGAGCTACTGTGACGATTGTTCTTGCTATTGTTTTATTATCATTATACAGAGTACTATTCTTGTCTTTTGTTTCTCCCTTTTTGTTCTTGTTCCGGGCAAGTCACAGGTGATAACCCTGAGGGAGCTATAGTGACGATTGCAGGAGGCAATATATTCGATGAGAAATGGAGCAGACTATCCAAGTTGTATACATGACCATATACAACCATGTACCAAAGAAGATCAATAAGAAGCTACTTTTGAGATACAGAACATCTCATATGGAGACAAATCATGAGGAGCAGAAGCCTCCAAAGATGACTGAACATTAGAATAGAACTCACAGTAGACTTGGTCAATGGATAATGAAGCCACCTTGATAGGAAGCAAAATCCGTTTGAAGTTTGACTCAGCCTTTCATATTAAGACTTGGTATTCAAACACCAAGTATATCCTGCAGAGAATATGAAGTTTTTGTAGACTCAGAAGAAATCAAGACTCAGAGTAAGCCTTATCTCAAAAAGGATCAGATGGGAAAAGGAGACATCTTCCAAGAATGGCAGACAAATGCCATGAGTTGAGAAGACTAGATCGTAGCTTCAGAGACCTCTAGGAGACTTGAAATCTCCTGAGAAGATTCCCTTGTTTCAATGACAAAGGAGGAAGCCAATCAGAAGGACTGGGATATGGATTTTTCCTTGAGACCAGAAGGGAAGTTAGTGGTGACTTCCAAGATTGATCTAACAGATCAAGCATCTTGCAGATAACAGTATAGAGATGTACAAAGCCTGATTTGTGTCCAGAGGATTCTCCCAGCAAGAGGGAGAAGACTATGACGAGACACTTGCCCCGGTAATCGAAGAAATAGTTCCAATGTTCATGAAGAGAGTCAAAACAACCATGATTCCAATACAGTATGAGATTCAGAGGGAGCAATCCCTGTTTTTGAGACTGAGTTACCTCCATGAAAGAAGCAAAGTTACCTTCAGCATCAGCCACTCTCAGTTTCAGATGAAATTGTTTCCATGATAGAATAGAGGAGCTACTCTCAGAGTTCAGCAACTACAGTAAGAATACAATAGTCATTCTCAACTTCAGAAATAGCAGTTGCAGGTGCAGAGTCCTAGTCCCAGAGGAACAATTGCAGAAAGAGCAGAGGACATACTCTCAGGTAGTGAGATAGATAGTGCTTTGCAGAAAGCTCATAAAACTAGCACATGATTGTGCAGATTAAGTTGCAGTTAAGCAAGTGTACCAGGTTGGTACAATGTGATGTGAAAATTTGGTTCCAAAGTATAGGACAAGAAGACTCATGCCTGCAAGTTGAAGCAAGCTCCAAGAGCTTGGTATGGCAGGATTGATAGTTTTCTGACGAGCTTGGGCTTTACCAAGAGTAAATTTGATTCTAAACTTTACTTCAAGGTTATGAATGATGAGCCAGTTGTATTGCTACTGTATGTGGATTACTTATTCTTGACATGAGAAGAAAAGCTCATCTCAGATTGCAAAAGGAAGCTCGTTGCATAATTTGAGATGAAAGACCTAGGCTCGATGCATTATTTCTTAGGTCTTGAAGTTTGGCAGAGCCCAAAGAAGATCTTCCTTAACCAAGGGAAGTATGCAGTTGAAATACTGAAGAAGTTTGACATGTTGGAATGTAAAGTCATGGCCACACCCATGGAGACGAATTTGAAGCTCTTGGTTGATACTTTGTCATAGTTAGTTGATGCTACTTTATACAAATAGATTATTGGTTCGTTGATGTATCTGACGAATACCAGGCCAGATATATGCTTTGCTGTGAACACCTTAAGTCAGTATCTGGTGGAGCCCAGACGTGTTCACCTTGAAGATGCAAAGTATGTGATCAGATACCTTAAGCATACGTTCGATTATGGTCTCTATTATATTGGAGATCATGACTTCAGATTGTATGGCTATACTAATTCAGATTGGGCTGGAAGTGCTTCAGACAGAAAAAGCACTTCAGGATGTTGTTTCAATTTAGGATCAGCCATGACTTCGTGGCAAAGCAAGAAGCAATCCAGTATTCCTCTCAGTACGGCAGAAGCAGAGTACATTGTAGCATGCTCTACCAGTTGTGAAGCCATATGGCTTCGAAAGTTGTTGATAGGTTTGTTTGATCTGGAGATGGAACCTACCATGATTCTATGTTATAACCAAAGTTGCTTAAAGATGACAGAGAACCCATTGTTCCATGATAAAACGAAGCACATAGAGAACCGATATCACTACATTCGTGACATGGTGCAGAAGGGAGTTGTAAAGCTCCAATATGTTGGCACAGATGAGAAGGTTGCATATGTGTGGACTAAGCCTATGTCTCGTGTGAAGTTTGAGTACTTCCGAGACAAGCTTGGTGTATTCTGAAAGGACCTCCCTCGAAAGGGGGAGTGATGTTGATGATACTATGGTATCCTGACCAACAGCGAGTAGCTCAATTAGGATTTTATATCCTAGGGGACCGATCATCCCTAGGAAAATCCCAAAGGTTCGGTAAGGATGGTCTGTTAGGGTACCTGTGCATGTATATGCCAGTTGTGGTCAGTAGTGGTAGCTCAGTTAGTATTTTATATCCTAGGGAATCTTATGATTCCCAGGCAGATCCCGAAGGTCCGGTAAGGACGGTTTGTCAGAGTACCACGTGGTAGCTCAGTTAGAATTCTATATCCTAGGGAATCTTATGATTCCTGGGCAGATCATGAAGGTCCAGTAAGGACAGTCTGTCAGAGTACCACAGATGTTGTTGTTGATGCACCTGCCTCATTTTGTTGCCACATATAGATGTCGATGTTCAAGCTTCATGTTGTTGATGATGATGATGATGTTATTCCAGCTTCATGTTGTTGATGATGTTGATGTTCCAGCTTCATGCTATTGATGATGATGATGTTATTCCAGCTTCGTGTTGTTGATGTTGATGTTCCAACTTCATGTTGTTGATGATGATGATGTTACTCTAGCTCCGCGCTGCAGATGATGATGATGTTCAGTTTCTACTAATGTTTATGATGAGAAAAACTTCCGATGACCAATAGATATGACCGACCGTGTTTCCAATGCTAATCACGATTTCCCCTCCTCCTGATGATGTATTAAGTCCAATCAGTTGTTATTAATGTTGTTAGTAGAATACCCTTCTTGTTAAGGGGGAGTGTTGAAATATTGTAACTTCGAAGAATATTCTACCTGAGAGAGAGTTGAATAATATTATTATATTATATTTAATTAAGCCCTATTGTGCCTTTGTAAAAGTCTGCCCTATTGTGCCTTGCCTATTGTGCCTTGACAGTTAAAAGTAAATTAAGAGGGTAAAGTGACAGGTCAGCCCAGACCTAATTATAGGCTGGACAGACTACAATTTATAAGAGAGGTTAGGGCCTCATTTGGACACACTCACCAATCAGCTCTGTAGTGCACAAGTCTAGGAGGAGAAACTGTTGCAACTGGGGGTGACGTCAAGGAGGGCTTTTGGTCCATCTCTTGGTATTTCATGGTTAGGTGGTGCACTACTCTTCCTAGTGAAGGAGTAGAGGAGGATCTTCTGTTCGGCCTTTGGTCTATCTATATTGAGGAAGTTTTTGTTGGGTTTTCTCCCCCGTGTGGGTTTCCCAGGATAATCTGTGTGTCTCTATTGTTTCTGTGATTGTCTCTCTTTCAGTGATCTTATTTATGCGGCTAATGTGCTAAATCATTATAATAATAAAGAAGAACCGTAACCGCTAGTTGTATAAGTAAAACTTCAACAAAAGTTGTTGTAGCAAAAAACTGCTACAGCGACTTGGCTGTCATAAATATACTCTGAAAACTTATATTTACAGCCATTTAAATACCACTAAAGTTGTGTTAAAGTGTTGAGAATTTATCTACATGTTTATGCTTCATAACTCAGCTAATCTTCGATGCTTTAAGTGGTTTGATCTGCAGTAGTTACTTGATTTCATTGCTTATATATATTTATGTTTATTGCTGCAATTAGGGACAGCAAGCTTAACTTGCTTGTCCACCTAACATATACTGCGAATAGTTGGTTTTTCTTGTGTCTCGGGCAGGTACAAATACTCTCAGCACGTACCCTAGGACCTGGCAACCTTAAACCTTTCTCGAAACTCATTCTTAAGCCTTCTTCCATCTAGTAACTTGACCTATAGGAGCTTCCATTCATACATCTCACTTTCCATCTCATTTCCCCCTAAAGTCACCGGGATTCCCCCCTTGAGGTGATTCTACCATCTCTAAAGTGATGGGAACATCTGCCTAAGGTGACAGTGGGTAGGCTCTCTCAAAGTTATCGCCATTCTGGTGGTTGGGTCGAGGTTTGCCCAGCCTACAACTTGTGTGATAAGAAGTCCCACATCTCAAAGGCAAACTCCTTACCAGTCAAATGAGGTATGACATGGTCTCTCACCGCATCACAGATAGTCCTCTTTGCCTTGGTGTTCCTCTTCCTGGACTCTGCCACCAACAAGAGAGCAGTGACAGTAGAAAAAACCACTGGAGCCTAAACTATATCCCATAGTTCAAGATCCTCCAAGACAAACACTATTTTGGTCAAGGAGGGCTTTTGGTTTATGTCTTGGTATTTCTTGGTTAAGTGGTGCACTACTCTTCCTAGTGAAGGAGTAGAGGAGGACCTTCTATTCGGACTTTGGTCTATCTATATTGAGGAAGTTTTTGTTGGATTTTTTCCCCCGTGTGGGTTTCCCAGGGTAATCTATGTGTCTCTATTGTTTCCATGATTGCCTCTCTTTCAGTGATCTTATTTATGCGGCTAATGTGCTAAATCATTATAATAATAAAGAAGAACTGTAACTGCTAGTTGTATAAGTAAAACTTCAACAAAAGTTGGTGCTGTAGCAAAAAACTGCTACAGCCACTTGGCTGTCATAAATATACTCTGAAAACTTATCTTTACAGCCATCTAAATACCACTAAAGTTGTGTTAAAGTGTTGAGAATTTATCTACATGTTTATGCTATATAACTCAACTAATCTTCGATGTTTTAAGTGGTTTGATCTGCAGTAGTTACTTGATTTCATTGCTGATATATATTTATGTTTATTGCTGCAATTAGGGACAGCAAGCTTAACTTGCATGTCCGCCTAACATATATTGCGAATAGTTGGTTTTCCTTTTGTCTCAGGCAGGTACAAATACTCTCAGCAGGTACCCTAGGACCTGGCAACCTTAAACCTTTCCCGAAACGCATTCTTAAGCCTTCTTCCATCTAGTAACTTGACCTATAGGAGCTTCCATTCATACATCTCACTTTCCATCTCATTTCCCCCTAAGGTCACCGGGATTACCCCCTTGAGGTGATTCTACCATCTCTAAAGTGATGGGAACATCTGCCTAAAGTGACAGTGGGTAGGTTCTCTCAAAGTTGTCTCCATTTTGGTGGTTGGGTCTATTAGAATATAGAAGATGGTGTGCTCGTTTTACCATTGACGATACCCTCGTCACCCAACCACAAGCTGAAGCCTCCCTCCGAGCACCTTAACCTTGACTGAGAATTCCTCCGGAAGCAAACCCTAGGCTAGATAGCCAAACAAAGAGTAGCGCATCAATCCCCAAGGATAGCGCATCACAAAAGCTGATCAAATAGTCCCAAACCCTAGCCAAGAGATATTCAAGCCAAAACTGAGAACTTGCTGTTGCACCAACTATTCCTCCAAACCTGCGCACAAAACTGCAACTGCAGTGCGCACCAAATTGCGGAACTGCAATTCTGAGATGCTGTCAAATGAGAACTGGCGCCCTGTATTTATACTGGTTCTGCCAGATTTGTTGGGGCTGACTTCTCCTTCTGGATAGTGTCTGTTCAGTATATTATTATTATTTCTAGCCGACTTCTTCTCTTGGAGGCTAATAGCCTAATATAAATTATCTTCTTGAGCCGACAAGGCTTCTAAGGTTATTAGCCAACTCATTAGGGTTTCTCTTGCTTCCCGGAGTCTTCTATTCTCGTCAGGTTCACACATGGGGGTAAATACCTCCCGCAACGACCATAATATTAACAGGGTCGGGCTTTGCCCAACCTACAACTTGTGTGATAACAAGTCCCACATCTCAAAGGCAAACTCCTTACCAGTCAAATGAGGTATGACATGGTCTCTCACCACATCACAGATAGTCCTCTTTGCCTTGGTATTCCTCTTCCTGAACTCTGCCACCAACAAGAGAGCAGTGACAGGAGAAAAAACCACTGGAGCCTGAACTATATCCCATAGTTCAAGATCCCCCAAGACAAACACTATTCTAGTCTTCCAAGGGGACCAGTTGCTAGCTCTTGCTAGCCTATCCTCCACCCTCATCTATGTCACCGACATGACTGCCCACTGAAGCCCAAACTGATGCTAAACACTGCAAAAGAGAACAGCCTCACACCTGTACAAACAAGTGTGAAAAGAGGCTTTCCAAAACTGTCCAAAACAGCCCAAGAATTCTGCCAACTGTATGCTCCACAAATCAGCCAAGACTTAGCCCTTAGGCTCTGATACCATGTAAAATTTATGAGGAACTAAGAGGCTGCCCAACAGGTCTGACTTTAACCTGCTGTTGGGATTTAAATTTAAGGTTCCAGAACTGTCCTTGCTGTTGTTTTAGGACAGCAAACAGGTCTGATATTTCTCTGCCTCAAATCTGCCTTCAAACTTATGATTGGATGCTCTTTAAAGGTGCCCTTGCAAGTTTTTTCGTAACTGATGTTGGCACATGCATTTACCTTAAAACATACAATACTCCTCTAGATCTTTTAACTAATTTTACAGCTGATAAATAACTAAGCACACATGAAAAATGAATTCATTGTGTTTTTGGTCAACATGACCCTGGACAAAAACCCCCCGGGGAAAACCAGTTTCAGATATATGTATATATATGGAGTGCTTCAAGTAATGAATACAACAAGGAAATAAACACAATGGAACATGTCCACTTTGCAAGCTCCTCTCAAGCTATGCAAGCAAGTTCCTTGAAGAATGCGCCCAAGAAGTGTGCCCTTCCCTTTCCTTGTCCAGCTTGAAGAATGATGTGCCCTTGCTCTTCCTTTGGCTGATTGAAGATCCCTTGCATACAAACTGCCACTTGTATGCGCCCTCAACCGTGCACCAACCAGATCTGAGATAGCTCCACTCCAACTAGTGCCTGCTAGCTTGTGCCCTCTCTCCAAGAGTGTGCCATGTTGAGATTTGGGTACCTTGGAAAGTGGTCCCCTTGCGTTTGTGAGTCTCTAAACAAAAAGGGGAAGACTATTACCCTCATTACTTTACTTTATGTTCTAATTTCACTTTGACTTAGGAGTTTAAGTCAAAAGTGAAATATGTCACTTAAGTCATTAAAGTGACATTTAATTCACTTTGTGGGTGAGTTAAAGGACATGA
>ML783675.1:1069566-1085464 GCA_009831015.1 Picea engelmannii
ATATATATATATATATATATATATATATTCAAATTTGTAGTTTTTAAACTGGTTCTTCGGTCAGTTCCAGCTTGTAATTTTGGGGCAAAACAGTTCTGGTCTGATTCAGGTTCTAACCACTTTGGTCTTGATACTATTTCTTGTTATTTCTTCCACTTCCAAGTATCATTGAGGTGGCTGAGTGCACCTAATATTCATTCTTGATATTGTCATTAGTAGAAAAGTGAGATCTAGTACAGTCAATCTAAATTTGGCATAAACAGGTGAGAACTAGTCAATATCTAGTTTTAGATATATGCGTTCAATAAACGGTATCATTTTGTAACATCTTTTCTCCCTAATCTTGGATATGTGATGTATGCAACAACCTCAGGAATTTAACAGTATAATAAGAACTTTCTCTCAACCAAATGACATAAGGATAACAGGCGGGAAAGCAAGAAAATGCTTCTGGCACAGCTACTGTGTCAAAGACAGAACAGTGTTTAGACTTTTGAGAATATGGAGGAGAACAAGCTTAGCTTCTTGTAGAACTTCCTTTCATTAAATTAAGAAATATAGCTTGAATTAATTACAAATATAGTTACCTACATGACAACAAGCTTCAGATCATCAACAGTGGTAGTTTCATGGAAATCCCAGTTTCCAACTATACAGTTAATAGCCAAATACCTCATTTTCCTGCAATGCTCGAGATAGGAGTGCGTCTTTTGCTTCTAAAGACTCTTGTGCAGAGCTCTCCTCTTCCTTGAGTTTGTCTGCTTCTGCTTTCAGCCGTTTTACTTTATCTGCTGCTTCATTTTGCAGTTCTTCAGTGTCTACCTCTTCTGCAAAAGCCTCTGCAGACTCCAAGTCAGCTTGGGCTTTGGTGGAGGCTTCAATAGCTTTCTGAACAGACTTCTCAGCAGATGCAACTCCTTTTCTCAAGTCTGAAATGCGGTTGTAGGTTTTGCTCAGAGCATTTCTTAAAACCTGTTCAAACCAAGCATGACATGCATTTATGTTGGAGGAACTAAATAACAAGTCTTCAAGGTAAGGCATATAGTGAAGACAAAGAGGTATACCATATGCCCATTACAGTGTACAGATCTAGGATATCAAAACAAATAAAACCTCACAAACAAAGAGAGAGGGTGGGTACCTCCCAGAGTCGGTCTGAAGTGTGGAATTGTTCAACGTTAGCAGGAGAGAACACCCAGCTCACGATAGAAATATTAGAAATAATACGATATCCCATCATGCGATCAATTGCAATAGCAGTCATTTGAGCACTATTTTTCCACAGTTTAGCAACCTCTGCTATGACTAAGATTTGATTTGATTGATCAGAAGCCAATTTATTCAGTACATACCCATATCGCTCTAGGACAGTGACTAGATGAGTGAAACTTTTAGATCCAACATGAAGAAGAGTTTGAACAACCACTTCAATAGCAACTTTGTGGCCATGTACTGATATAATCTTCTCCTCCACCCAAGGATACATTTCACGAGCCAATTTTTTTTCCTTTACCATACCACTTAACTCTGCAGACAAAGCTAATTCTGCTTCAGACTGTTCTCCCTGACTTTCTCCACTGTATTTGAAACAAATTCCTCCTTTAGGTGGGAGAAGTTCCTCTAGGGCAGGAGCATTTTCTAAACTCTGCACCAAATAAACACAATCAAGCATGATGTGCTACATAAATGGTAATTTAATACTGAATTTCTACAGCATATACTAAAGCCAGTATATAATGCAAACTCATTAAATAAAGAAAAACCATGATACCAAAGAAAAAGGAACGGAAAATCTAATGATTTAAATTGAGGAAAAACCTCATTGTGTATGCCTTGTTATAATCTAACTGTAGACCCCACTGAGAAAGCATTACAACTTTCGTATTGCAAGTATAACCCTTCCTCAATCAAAACATGAATATGCTTATATTACCACTACACCTATATGCAAATTCATTTAACAAATAAAACACTGAAGACACTTTATAACAAACCAAGAGAACAAATAATCCTAAAAACTAATCCTGAGAACAAATTTTATTCCAGATGGTTTGGTTCACATTCAACTGTTGATGTGTTTTAATGGAACGGGCTTCTGAAGTTAGTATTTGTTAAACACGAGTAACCATGCAAGCAGTGCATGCAAATTATCATATAATCATAGCATTATACCTCCTTAATTTTGTCCCAATATGATAATCTAACTTCCTTTTCAAGTACTTCCTGTGCAAAGACACGCTGTGGTGACCACTTTGGAAGATCCAAAACATGCGTCCATTCTTCCCAAGGCCAAATAAACTGGAAATTTGATCTGACACCACAGTTCAAAGTATACAAGATGAAACATTTTATTTCTTGACTCCATTTCTAAGAATTATTTGATGCACATTGCCAAAGAGCTAAACTTTTGTTAAAAAACCTCATTCCTTAACTATGAAGACTAGATTCAATGAAAGAAAAGATCCATCAACAAATGTTGTATGAAACGTTCAAAAATATGTTTAGGACATTTCATGTGTCTTTCAGGTTAGTATCCAGCAAAATATTAGTTTAAGTATCTACAAACTCCCTAGTTTCTAGAGATTCTGATATCTGTCAAACTCACAAGTGATGTGCAAACCAAAGGACAAAGCGAGTCCGGCACTCCATATCTAATTCACCAACTTTATCAAAAAGTGCACGCACAGCTCCAGCCACTACTGCAGGGAAAGCTCCAGGAAGAGCCTGAACTACCAAAAAGTCCAAGGTTATTAATAATGCCTATGGAAGTTATACAGATTGCATTTCTCAATAAAAACATTTGTATACCAATAACAAGAGGGTCCCAACATGCACAAAGATAACAACTATAATTTTGATTCAAAAAGATATCCATTCGATTACCTTGCAAAGATCAATAATCACCACAGTGTAATAAATTATTTTGAAAGGTGGCTGAGGGAGCAAAAACAGCTGCAAATAAAAAACCATAGTAAGTCTTCATTAGCTTTCCCACAGAATGAGGAAAACGCCACTAGTATTCTCTTTGAATTTCAAATGCCATCTTTACAGACATAAAATGCAGTTATATCACTACATAAGGCACCTCAAAAATTAATATGCCACTATTTCAATGATTGATCATGTCAACCTTTAACAAAGGTGCATATTTCCTCTTAGTTGATTGCAATTATTCCATGCACCACCATGTAAACCCAATTCTCCTAACAAAATCTGCAAGTTAGAATGCAAATGGCAAGATACAGTATAGCCATCTTGATTTAACTACAGTGTAAGGAGCCATCTTAGAGAAAAAAATAAATAGAGATCATATTCCCATGTGTTACAGTAAGACAAGGAAGGGGACATTCTACTGGAAGAAAGGGAAGATGGTCCCACTGCCATATGCATGAGGGCAGTGGTTTAAAAGTTGAAACGGGCCTCTCTGAATCATCAAGAAAAAATACTTATCCTCAACTTAAACTGGAAAGCTCAATTTCATAATTTCATGGGGGTGCCAATTTTTCCCCATTTTCTTTAGGATGTTTGCCTTGCATTGGCAGTGTGACTCCTTCATGATGACTTCTTGGTGTTGTGGTTGTGAATAACATATTTCAATCACTACATGTCTTTTGTTAATTTTTTTAATTAATCCTATGAGGTTTCTACAAATCCCATTCTTTATTAAATGACAGGCATAAATAAGTTAAAGGCAACTAGATCCACCTATATATGTTGGATCCTACACCAACAATTGAGATGTCTCGGGTGCATGACTGTGAGAAGAATGCCTAATACAGATTCCTGAATCAGAAGTACACATCCTAACTGTAAAAGATCAATGTATTTTTATTATGTCCAGACAAGTGTATGTTTACACCAACTCAGCAGCCATCTTTCCAGCAACAACACAAATAGCTCAATATCCAGAATATCAGCTTTTAAAATAAGTTGGTTTCAACCAAGTACTTACATTTCAAAAAACAAATGCATTTTTGTGACAAGTCTCGTCCCTCAAATGTAACGTGATAGTTCATGTGAGTTCCACCTTGTGTGTCTAGTAATCAACATTTCTTTTGGGCACAGTTCATGCAACAGAATTTTTGGCTCATTTGCAAATATTAGATAAGATAAATAAAATTAGCAGAAGATGAGCAAGATAAGATTCGATAAAATAAGTTTATTAATGTCCAAAAAATTACCAAACTAAGTCAAAGGCACTGCTCAATACACAAGTAGTGATACAAAGTGGGAGTGTGCAAGCAACTCCTATAGAAGCAAAACATCAATGCAAATATATGTGATCTAAGCTCAACTATCTCAATGTTAAAAAAAGACACAATGCTTTGGGGCAAAGTACAAGGGAAAGAGACTCAGGGCTCCAAATGCCTATTGTCAAATATGTTGATTTTTCATATGAGAATGAATATGTAAGATTGATTATTACAATGATGAGTGTTCCATATATAGAGAACATATGGTGACCATCCATGAAAGGATGGATCCCTTGGATAATAAATAACTACTTAATTATATATATTTATACTTTGTATGATAAATATCATGTCATATATTATATGATATTATATATATATATATATATATATATATATATATATATATATNTGTCTTCCCGATGTTGTCCAAACATCAACATTCCCACTCAACGAGTGAGACATTCTTCATCATGCCAAAGCTTGTCTTTGAAGTATACAAACTTCACCCTAGACTCATGACACTTGTCTGTTAGTCTTGGGAGATGTCTCTCTCCCACTTGAATCGAGGGGAAACTACTTCTGCGGCTCTCCCTCTGAAAAAATTGACTCTCTCTGAGATCAGGTTCACTCTGGGTCCACATTGTTGAAGATTGAGTAGCTTCGGAAGATATCCTTATTGTATTTGACCCTAAAGAATATTATTATATTATATTTGTTAATCAGGCCCTATTGTGTCTTTGTAAATGTCGGCCCTATTGTGCCTTGACATGTAAAATAGAAAATAAAAGGGTAAAGTGACAGGTCGGCCCAGACCTAATTTTAGGCTGGCCAAACCACTATTTATAAGGGAGGTCAGCGCCTCATTTGGAAACTCACTTAATGAGCTCTGCAACAAGAAGGAAAAGTGCGCAAGTCTTGGAGGAGTAGTTGTTGCAACTTAGTGTGACGTCAAGGAGGGTTTTGCTCTATCTTTTGGTATTTGTTGGTTAAGTGGTGCGATACTCTTACTAGTGAAGGAGTAGAGGAGGATCTTTTGCTTTGTTAGTTCTCTCTTGAGAGAGAACCATTGTTCTTGGTTGGCTAATCTATATTGAGGAAGTTTGTTGGGTTTTATCCCCCTAGAAGGTTTCCCAGGATAATCTTTGTGTCTCTCTTGTTCCTGTGATTGTCTCTCTTTTAGTGATCTTATATATGCAGCTAATGTGCTAAATGACTTCAATAATAAAGAAGAACCGTAACTACTAGTTGTATAAGTAAAATATCAACATGGTATCAAATCAGGCCTGAAAGAGACCAACTCACAGTTTATAAGAAATGGTTAGCCTCAACGCACCCTCTCCAAGATTCATTTTTCAGTGTTGCAGCTGCTGCAAAATTAGGGTTTATGCATAAACTCTAAGTGTGATGTTTTCCCTATTTAAGGAGGACATTGGGGGAAGTAACCACACCTAGGAGCTCTCCCTAGGAGGGCGCATCTAGTCCCTGGATCAGAATTCCAAAATTTGAAGTTTGGAAATTTAGGGTTTCCTCATAAAACACTAATTTACAGTATCAGTTGCAGTTGCAGTATCAATTGCAGTGCCAGTTCCTTCGTGCCAGTTCCTTCATGCCAGTTGCAACACCAGTTGCAATGCCAACACCAGCTGCACTACCAGTTGCAGTGAAAGTTTTTGTGAAGTGTTAGGACTGATTTTTATTGTCCTAGTGTGCCTTACCCTAGCAAATCTCCAGTTGAAGCACCTTTGAAGTTTTAAAGGTTCCTTATTGCTTGTCGCTATTGTCGAATGGTGCCACTACCTGTCGATGTTATCGGAGGTATGTACTTACATATGTTTAAACTGTATCATTATCTCAAGGGTATTTGCAGGAGAAGGGATCTTTTGTCAAAACAAAAATCGTAGATCCAGAAGGATCTCAGATCCAACACATTCAGAGGAACAATACGCCCCAAGTTTGATTGTTTTGATATGTCTCTATTTGTTATGGCATTATTGTGATCTTACGAACATCTAGGTTATATTTTGATCATATGAAATTATGACTATCATACTAACCATTGGTTAAAAGATTTGATTGATTAAGCTTGAGATTATAGATTTTATTCTCTAACTTAGATTCTTGTCAAGTAAGCATATTATCTTAGTATAGAGGACAGGTTGAAGAGAATACGTGTCATCTTGAGTGAGGGAGACTCGAAATAAAAGCAACAACACTCATTCTCGAAGACCAAACTCCAGGTTTCAGGTTTGATTGATTAAGTTGATAAGATACAAATTTGCACATATCAAATTTGATAACTGCCACATTACAAGTAAACACTATAGTTGTGATAGAAATCCTTAATAAGTTTTATTATTGAATACTTGGTAGCATGTGAGCACTATTGAGATAAATGTTTATTGAATCATTTACTAGATATAAGTTATAACTAGCATCTCCTCTAGGAGAAACTTCTTGTTTTGTGTCCAGGTTACCATGAAGGAATGATTGATCACAACACTAGAAGAGCGTTGCTCTCATTTCTTATTATTGTATTTCTTACTTTTGACCCTTGTTTCAGGCAGGTCACAAGTTCTCACTATTTTTTTTATTATTATTATAAAGAGTATTATTCTCGTCTATTGTTTCTCCCTTGTTGTTCTTGTTCCAGGCAGGTCACGGGTGATAACCTTGAGGGAGTTATAGTGACGGTTACAGGAGGCAACATATTAGATGAGACATGGACCAGACTATCCAAGTTGTATACATGACATATACATCCATGTACTAAAGAAAAAGAAAAGGAAGCTACTTTTGCTAGATATAGAGCATCACATATGGAGACAGATCATGAGGAGCAGAAGGCTCCAAAGATGACAGAACAAATTCCTCCAGTGCAGTTGATCACTCTTCAAAACGTCAAGAAGAGTTAGTAGAGCCAGAAGGGCCTAACCAGAATCATTGCAATAACCAGGAACAGACAAGTATGTTATGGTCCCGTGACACTTTGCAGGATGCAAAGCCATATAGCATTAATGAGCCATATCAAAGGGAGCAAATGGTTTCGAAGATTATATAGACTTAGAGGGAGTCGGGCTTCAGAGGGAGCATGGAGAGTCAGAGTAAGCCTGATCTCAGAAAGGATCAGATGGGAAAAAAGAGACATCTTCCAGGACTGACAGACAGATGCCATGAGTTGAGAAGACTAGATCATAGCTTCAGAGACTTCTAGGAGATGTGAAATCTCCTAGGAAGAATCTTTTGTTTTAGTGACAGAGGAGGAAGCTAGTCAGAAGGAATGGGATATGGATTTTTCCTTGAGAACAGAAGGGAAGTCAGTGGTGACTTCCAAGATTGATCTAGCAGATCAATCAAGCATGTTGCAGATAAGAGTATAAAGATGTACAAAGCCTGATTTGTGTCCATAGGATTCCCCCAGCAAGAGGGAGAAGACTATCACGAGACACTTGCTCCAATAATCAGAAGAAGGATATATAGAACAAACATGATTCATTAAAATAAGTCGACACAGTATGAGATTCAAAGGGAGCAAGTATGACAATCCATGTATTTGAGATTGAGTTATCTCCAGTGCCAGTTGATGCAATACATGAGTCAGGCCATGGAGACATGACTACAATAGAAGATTGAGTTACCTCCAGAGAAAGAGGATAAGCTACCTTCAGTGTCAATTATTGAGCCACTCTCAGTTTCAGATGAAGTTGTTGTCCTCATGGAGTAGAGGAGCTACTCTCAAAGCTCAGAAGCTACAGTGAGAATAGAGCAGCCATTCTCAGTTTCAGAAAAAGCAGTTGCAAGTGCAGAGTCCTAGTTCTAGAAGGAATAGTTGCAAAGAGAGTAGAGGGCATACTCTCAGTCAATGAGACAGATATTGCTTTGCAGAAAGCACATAGAGCCAACACATGATTGTGCAGATTGAGTTGCAGCTGAGCAAGTGTACCAAGTTGGTACAATGTGGTGTGAAAAAATTGGTTCGAAGAACACGAAGACAGATATCTGTTTTGCGGTGAAAGACATGTTCACCTGAATATGGAAAGACATGTGATGAGGTACCTAAAGGGTACAATCGATTATGGACCCAGATATATCTCGAAGTGTGAGATAAGATTGCAGATTCAGATTGTGCAGGCAGTGTCACAGAGCGGAAAAGTACATCCGAATATTGCTTTAGTATGGGATTAGTTGTGATCTCATGTCTCAGTGAGAAGCAGACCTATATGGCACTCAGTTCCGCAAAACCATAGTATGTGGTAGCATGGTCAGCTTGTGGCGAAGCAGTGTGGCTTCGGAAGTTGATTACAGAATTGTTTGATCTCGAGTTGGAGGAAACCTGTAATTTTTATTGCAACCAGAGTTGCATAAAGTTGTCAATGAACCCAGTGTGGGACATGGTACAGAAGGGAGCAGTAAGACTCCACTATATTTCCATCGACGAACAGATAGCAAATGTGTTGAGCAAGTCGTTGTCTAGAGTTAAGTTCAAGTATTTCAAAGACAAACTTGGAGTGATCCAGGAAAACTTCCCCAGTAGAGGGAAGTGATGTGTTCCCTAGTAGCAGGAAGTGATGAGATCCCCAGTAAAGGGAAATGATGTGATCCCCAGTAGAGGGAAGTGATGAGATCCCCAGTAGAGAGAAATGATGTGATCCCCAGTAGAGGGAGTTTATGAGATCTCCAGTAGAGGAAGGTGATGTGATCCCCAGTAGAGGGAGGTGATACAATCCCAGTAGAGGGAAGTGATGAGCTACCACAGCGCAGGTTGGTAACCCCAACGCAAGTTGGTACGCTACCCCAACACAGGCTGGCACGCTACCTCAGCGCAGGTTGGTAACCCCAACACAAGTTGGTACACTACCCAGCACAAGTTGGTAATCCCAACGTAAGTTGGTACGCTACTCCAACGCAGGTTGGTAACCCCAACGCAGGCTAGTACGCTACCCCAACACAGGTTGGTACGCTACCCCAGTGCAGGTTGGTAACCCCAACACACTAGTACGTTATTCCAGTGAAAGTGCAGAACTTCCTATGATATATAGATCCGTGATTGACAACAAGACAATGACCAAGTATGCAGAAGCGCAGAAACAGTGATGATGACCGTGACAAGAAGAATACCTTCCATGCTAAGAGGGAGTGTTGAAGATTGAGTAGCTTCGGAAGATATCCTTATTGTATTTGACCAAGACAAACCCTAAAGAATATTATTATATTATATTTGTTAATCAGGCCCTATTGTGCCTTTCTAAAAGTCGGCCCTATTGTGCCTTGACATGTAAAACAGAAAATAAAAGGGTAAAGCGATAGGTCGGCCCAAACCTAATTTTAGGCTGGCCAGACCACTATTTATAAGGGAGGCCAGCACCTCATTTGAAAACTCACTCAATGATCTCTGCAACAAGAAGGAAAAGTGCACAAGTCTTGGAGGAGTAGCTGCTGCAACTAGGTGTGACGTCAAGGAGGGTTTTGGTCTATCTTTTGGTATCTCTTGGTTAAGTGGTGTGCTACTCTTCCTAGTGAAGGAGTAGAGGAGGATCTTCTGCTTTGTTAGTTCTCTCTTGAGAGAGAAGCAATGTTCTTGGTTAGCTAATCTATATTGAGGAAGTTTGCTAGGTTTTCTCCCCCTAGAGGGTTTCCCAGGATAATCTTTGTGTCTCTCTTATTCCTGTGATTGTCTCTCTTTCAGTGATCTTATATATGCAGCTAATGTGCTAAATGATTTTAATAATAAAGAAGAATCGTAACTGATAGTTGTATAAGTAAAATATCAACACGCATGTGATAGCATCTAGCAACTTGAATCATTATCAATCCTTGTCAAATCACCATGACTAGGACAAAGACTACACCCGGGTCGTTCACCACAGGTACACCCCTATGAGTGAATGTCAGCCTGATGTTAACTAACACGTGAAAAGCACCTCAAGGATTATGCCTACACCCATTTTCCACAAGTACACCTTTGTGATAAATGTATCCTATCTCCCTTGGTCTGCAGCCCAATCTCGGAGAAGGTTCTCTTGATGCTTACTCGTGGCATTGTAGCAAAAGCTCTGTCACACATGTCACTCCCATGTGGATTTCTAGAGGCTACTCCCTCTAGAAACACTAGGGTCAACTCCCCATAGTGTGTGACGTCAAGGTCAACTCCCTTGATGTATCCTCATGTTCTCTCCACAAGGGACATTAGGCTACAAGCCCAAACCCACTTATCCCTCTCAGATAAGTGTCCTCACAAATCAACTCAACTCAGTCACAAAGGAGTACGATCTAGACTTCTAGAGGTTACTCCCTCTAGAAACACTAAGGTCAACTCCCTTAACGTGTCCTCGTGTGCTCTCCACAAGGGACGTGTCCTCATGAGCTCTCCACAAGGGATATTGGACTATAATCCCAAACCCACTTATCCCTCTCGGATAACTGTCCTCACAGATCAACTCAACTCAGTCATAGAGGAGTGAGATCTCGAGAATCTCTCAGAAAACTGCAAGCATTGACACTCCCTCTCAGCGAGGGAGGCATTCTTTATCACGTCGAGTCTATCACAAAAGTACTCGAACTTCGTCCCGGTAAGGGGTTTGGTAAGAACATCTGCAACCTGTTCATCTGTAGGAAGGTACTACACCAGTACTGCCTTCCTCTGCACCATGTCTCGAATGTAATGGTACTTGATCTCAATGTGTTTCGATTTGTCATGAAACACTAGATTCTCTGAGAGCTTCACACAGCCCTAGTTATCACAATGAATAACGGTGGAATTCAGCACATGTCCAAATAAATATGCAAGGAGCTTGCGAAGCCACACTCAACGCAATCTACTATGCTTCTACGGTGCTCCAAGCCACAGAAGTTTGTTTCCTGCTACACCAAGAAACTATGGCAGATCCCAAAGTGAAGCAACACTCGGAGGTGCTCTTCTTGGCCACTGCGCTCCCTACCCAATAAAAGTCAATATATCCCTGCAATCTCATGTCAATACTGGAAGTATATTTTAGACCATGTCCAACTGTGCCTCGCAAGTATCTCAACACATGCTTCGCAGCAATCCAATGTGTTTGTCTCGATTGACTCATAAACTGGCTAAGTGCACTCACTACATAGAAAATATTTGGTATGTTGTTAACCAGATACATCAATGATCCAATCAATTGTCTATACAAGGTCGAATCAATCTCATCAGAAGACACACTTAGTTTCTTTAGATTCGTCACCACTGGTGTAGCCATGGGCTTACAGTTCAGCATCCCAAACTTCTTCAATATCTCAACTATGTAATTCCCCTGACTCAAGAAGATCTCATCAGCTCTCTGCCACACCTCTAGTCCCAAGAAGTAGTGCATCATACCAAGGTCCTTCATCTCAAACTCAGAGGCCAATGCATACTTGCATTCAGCAATAAGGTTCTCTGTACCAGTGAGGAATAAATCATCAACGTAGAGGACCAAAATCAGGGACTCACCATTAACAATCTTGTAGTACAATTTGGGATCAACAACACTTTTGTTGAAGCCCAAACTCATCAGGTGTCAATCAATCCTTGCATACCAAGCTCGAGGTGCTTGCTTGAGTCCTTACAGGGCCTTCTTCAACCTGCACACATGAGACTCCTTCTCATGTATCATGAAACCATCTGGATGCTCGATGTATACTTCTTCCTCAATCTCTCCATTGAGAAAGGTTGTCTTCACATCCATCTAATGTAGTCTCTAACCCATGGATATTGCAAGGGCAATAATTGTCCGAATAGAAGTGTAACGAACAACAGGAGCAAATGTCTCCTAATAATCTATTCCCTCCACCTGAGAGAATCCACTAGCAACAAATCTCACTTTGTGCTTCTCGATGCTCCCGTCAACTATGTGTTTGATCTTATAGATCCACTAGGAAGGCACTACAGACTTCCCCTTAAGTCTCGGACCAATATCCCACACATCATTCTTCATGATGGACCGATACTCCTCCATCATGGCATCTCTCCATACTGGCTGACTAGATGCCTCCTCATAATAGGAAGGCTCAGAATCAATGATGTGGCTCATAGTTGTGACATAGCACGAATATCTCTAAGGTCTCTTGCACTCTCGGAAGGTACCACGAGGAGCTGCATGTCCTTCTACCTCCTGCAAAGTCTAATGAGCCCATGCAGGTCTCTTCAGACCTACTGCAATATCTCTGGGAATATCAATTGCTCCCTCTAGGACTCTTTAGTTGCTAAACACTGAGACTGAGAGTAGCTTCTCTACTCTGTTAGCAACTTCCCTCCTCTGGGTGTGGAACTGGCTCCTTCACTCTCTCTCTACAATTGCTTCCTCTGCAATTGCTCTATCTGGAACTGAGAGTGGCTCAATAAGTGCTTCCTCTGGAGCTGGAGGTGACTCCTTTGTCTTTGCTCCCTCTAACACTTAAGGTAGCTCTTCCTCCTTATCTGGAAGTAACTCAATCTCTGCTCCCTCTGGATGTAGTATTGCCTCCCTCTCTGGGAGCACCTCTACATACACTGGAACTGTTGCCATGCCTACTTCCTCAACATCTCATGGCTCGACTCATGTACTAGGATTGCTATACCTGCTCCCTCTGAGTCTCATAATGTGTTTGCCTCCTCTACCGGATCTATCACCATAGTTGTGCTACAGTCGGTCTTGATTGGTTGTATCCATGATCAGTGGAACTGTGTCTGGTATCCGGTATGATCACGTCCTGCAGGTATACTGCTCCTAGAGACTTCCTATCTCTGAGCATCATGGCTCATGTGCATCAAACGTTTTCTGTGAAATTGTTGTGCACATTACATCCCAGTAAAGAGCCTGGAAAAATGAATTTTCAACCCAATAGAAATTTCGATCATACATACATAGTGCTATGACTTGGGTATAATGCCATAATCCTGAATCATTCAATCAAAGTATCTCCATCCCTTTTCCACAAGCCCAACATGGCATATCCATGCATTCTATATTCAGCAATCATTGCACTCCATAAAACCACATTTCTATCAAATTTTTTATTAAACAATTGGTGTGCAATCTCTAATCTGTTTGCAGTGCTACCAACTGCGCACATGCCGGGAGCACACTTATAATGGTCAACGATGTAGGCGTCACGTCTGCCAATAGCATATCGTGAAAGAGTGACAGCATCATTCACATCTCCACTTTGAGTGTACCGGGGAATCATAGTATTCCATGATATAACATCTCTTTTAGACATTTCATCAAACAATTAGCGTGCAATCTAATTACTGCCAACTTAAGAAGAATATATGTTTTCTTCCCTATAACAATGTTGACTATCAACTTAAGACAAATCAAAGCTATGTTTGTTGGCATCTATCTCGTGCAATGCCTCTACCTCTTGCCCTCTAACTGCTTGATCATTCGTGACCAAAAGCGGTCAAACCCAAATGATCGTAGACCGACGCCTTTCAATTCTAGCTTGAATGTAAAACCCTTCAGGACAATGCTCGATAGCATTTCTAATACATTGGCAGCGACAAAATAGCAGTGGAAGCCTCCCTCTGCATTACATTGTCCCTTTGTAGGATTCGTAACAAACAATTTCATGTCATGAAAGCCATTCAAGCATGTGTCGAGGCTTGTCAAAGTTGCGCTCAGCCAGGTCAACATATCTTTTTCGTCGTAATTACTGCTCAAGCAAACATTGACATGCTCAGCTGAAGCTTCAAAATGCACCACACAATCGCGCCACGCAGTGCGTTCTCTGCTCTTCATTTTCTTATTTCAAAGACTCAGTGCCATGGAGTGGGCTCTCTGTGCCTTTTCTATGCTCATTCGCATTGCCAGATACATCAAACCGCATCGCGTCGCGTCGCCATCTGATTTTCGTGATAGGAAGACATCGACGACACACATCGGTTGGGGTATCGAGTCTGCATGAAAGTTGACTTAATGACCTTGAATCGATTGTCGACGTCCCGACCCTAGCTAAAGCAAATGGAAGGTCCAACCGACACAAACAAGACGGCAGCAAATCCAATTTCATCATCTTGAACAGTCTCCAGTTTAAGATAAGTGCCATCAAAGGAGAAAATTAGCAATAATATGATTACTTCTTCGAGGTAACAGTAACACATGAGGTAACACGTCTTCCTTGGTTTGGTCATCTAATTTCGACATCCCTGGTGCATTCTCTTTAATTGGAGCAATTTCACATTGAAGGAAGTACTATTTTCACTCACACATACTCTACTCTCCTATTCTCACATCTTCCATTTCCCTTTCATTTACTTGGGCCCTCCCGTGAGGAAGTCAAGCCCAATCTCGCTCTGATACCATGTTGATTTTTTATATGAGAATGAATATGTAAGGTTGATTATGTTAAGTTTTAATGTTGTTATTAGGTTAATACCAAATTACTAGAGCAATCAATGTATTTCTAAAACAACAGCATAAAGAGGATCACTGAAAGAAACACAATCACAAGGTACGCAGCATTTTATCCTAGGAAACCCTCATGGGGGAAAAAACCTAGCAAAAACTTCCTCAATAATAGATTGCCAATACAATGCCAAGACTAAGACCAAACCACCAAGAATAAACTAGGACTAAGCATGCGCCTCTCTTCTCCTTCTTGCAACTGTAGCTTCCTTCAAAAGATGCGCACTAGAAGTGTGAGTGAGTGAGTAAACAAGTGAGGTGCCATCCTCACTTATAAAAACTAGTTGAGGAGGTGTTAGGGTTATGTCTCTTCACTTAGTAGGGTCGACTTCTTCTAGGAGTGGTTAAAACCATTGTTGAATATATCGGCGTTATAACGGAAATGTCGTATGTGTCGCCGAAATTTTCACTCAGCCGAAACTTTCTTTTGAATATGTCGCGAAACTTCCGAAATTTTGAATGTGTCGCGACACATTCATTAACTCGCGACATTTTCTCAATGTGTCGCGAGTCGATGGAATGTGTCGGCCTACTTAAAATTTTTTACTAAAATTCTTAATGGTAATGTAAAATTCTTAAAGTAAAATTCTTAAATTTTTAACATTACCATTAATTGTTTCAGGATGTTTGAGAGTGGTTCCAACCTCATTGGACTTCATATGGAGAAAGTAAAATTTTAGGTTCCATTCAAAATTCAGCAGATTTAACAGTTTTCAGGATTTCAAGATTGGCAAGATTGCAATGTTTCCACTGGATTCTATCATGTATGAGTATGGAACTGACATTTAATCAAGAGAACCAAGCCCTTTATGTACCTCGATGTTGGTGGCATTGATTGTTGAACTCTTTTGTCATGACCCCAGTAAAAATGTACCCTTCACTCAAGTATAAACTCATCTATTGAACTCTTCTCTTTGTCGTCGTGTCAAGTGACTTAGTAGTGTATGTGCACACCAACCTCTATCTTATATACAAGTAGAGAGAAGAGTGGTTGTAGGGAAAGACAAAGATGTGGGATGTGTTTTCTGATGATATGGGTTTGAACAATAGTGTTGAGTTGTCATTAGCCAACTTGGATCTTAATGAACTAGTGCTAGAGTCGGTCACTTTTGATGATGGTGATCCTCTTGAGGAGTCATCCTCCAGAGTCCACATCAACAAATGCACAGATTGCATTGGATATAGGGGACGAGGAGGAGGATGGAGGAGAGAGCAGTGGTAGTGATGCCAATCTTGATGATTATGACATGGAGGACTACTGACAGTCACGACTCATGAGCTATGAGATTCTTTCATCTACGGTTCTAGTAT
>ML783675.1:1085514-1097218 GCA_009831015.1 Picea engelmannii
TCATCTTTCTGTACATCTGTTTATATTAATGTATGTTTGTATCTGAGTTGTATATCTTGTATCTAAATTTTGATATCTGTTTCTTATCTGCAAAACTTGCAAAATCTGTATTACTTGGCACTCTTTCTAACTGATAGTGGTTGATGGTTTGGGGTAGTCTGTTAGCCTCTGTTGTAAAACCTCTTCAATCAACCACCCTGAAACCTTAGTTGACCCCATTTGCCCAACAGTAGGCACTAGTCTAGCTGACTTAGGAGAAGATTTGACTGTCATATAGTTCAGACCTGCATCCTGCATTGCTGCTTGATCATTATAGGCTAGTCTTTCCCTTTGGCCTGTAACAAATTTAAAACTAACTCCTAGAACCTGTAATTAAAATTAACTTAGTAACTTAGGGACTACCCCCCTTGGCTTCCCTAGGAGTAAGCCTAGACGGAAGAAGCTCCTGTCAAGGTGACAGTGTGGGCAGGGGCTTAGACATTGTGTCTCCGAGGGCACACTAAGTGAGCAGGACTTAGCTCACGTCTGCAAGTGTGCATCAGGACGTCAACACCTTCCATGCTAAGAGGGAGTGTTGAAGATTGAGTAGCTTCGGAAGATATCCTTATTGTATTTGACCAAGACAAACCTAAAGAATATTATTATATTATATTTGTTAATCAGGCCCTATTGTGCCTTTGTAAAAGTCGGCCCTATTGTGCCTTGACATGTAAAATAGAAAATAAAAGGGTAAAGTGATAGGTCAGCCCAAACCTAATTTTAGGCTGGCCAGACCACTATTTATAAGGGAGGCCAGCGCCTGATTTGAAAACTCACTCAATGATCTCTACAACAAAAGGAAAAGTGCGCAAGTCTTGGAGGAGTAGCTGCTGCAACTAGTGTGACATCAAGGAGGGTTTTGGTCTATCTTTTGGTATCTCTTGGTTAAGTGGTGTGCTACTCTTCCTAGTGAAGGAGTAGAGGAGGATCTTCTTCTTTGTTAGTTCTCTCTTGAGAGAGAAGCATTGTTCTTGGTTAGCTAATCTATATTGAGGAAGTTTGCTAGGTTTTCTCCCCCTAGAGGGTTTCCCAAGATAATCTTTGTGTCTCTCTTATTCCTGTCATTGTCTCTCTTTCAGTGATCTTATATATGCAGCTAATATGCTAAATGATTTTAATAATAAAGAAGAACCGTAACTGCTAGTTGTATAAGTAAAATATCAACACGCATGTGATAGCATCTAGCAACTTGAATCATTATCAATCCTTGTCAAATCACCATGACTAGGACAAGGACTACACCCGGGTCGTTCACCACAGGTACACCCCTATGAGTGAATGTCAGCCTGATGTTAACTAACACGTGAAAAGCACCTCAAGGACTGTGCCTACACCCATTTTCCATAAGTACACCTTTGTGATAAATGTATCCTATCTCCCTTGGTCTGCAGCCCAATCTAGGAGAAGGTTCTCTTGATGCTTACTCGGGGCATTGTAGCAAAAGGTCTGTCACACATGGCACTCCCATGTGGACTTCTAGAGGCTACTCCCTCTAGAAACACTAAGGTCAACTCCCCATAGTGTGTGACGTCAAGGTCAACTCCCTTGATGTATCTTCATGTGCTCTCCACAAGGGACATTAGGTTACAAGCCCAAACCCACTTATCCCTCTCAGATAAGTGTCCTCACAAATCAAGTCAACTTGGTCACAAAGGAGTACGATCTAGACTTCTAGAGGTTACTCCCTCTAGAAACACTAAGGTCAACTCCCCATAGTGTGTGACGTCAAGGTCAACTCCCTTAACGTGTCCTCGTGTGCTCTCCACAAGGGACGTGTCCTCATGAGCTCTCCACAAGGGACATTGGACTATAATCCCAAACCCACTTATCCCACTCGGATAACTGTCCTCACAGATCAACTCAACTCAGTCACAGAGGAGTGAGATCTCGAAAATCTCTCAGGAAACTGCAAGCATTGACACTCCCTCTCAGCGAGGGAGGCATTCTTTGTCACGCCGAGTCTGTCACAAAAGTACTCGAACTTCGTCCCGATAAGGGGTTTGGTAAGAACATCTGCAACCTGCTCATATGTAGGAAGGTACTACACCAGCACTGCCTTCCTTTGCACCATGTCTCGGATGTAATGGTACTTGATCTCAATGTGTTTCGATTTGTCATGAAACACTGGATTCTCTGAGAGCTTCACACAGCTCTAGTTATCACAATGAATAACGGTGGAATCCAGCACATGTCCAAATAAATATGCAAGGAGCTTGCGAAGCCACACTCAACGCAATCTACTATGCTTCTGCGGTGCTCAAAGCCACAGAAGTTTGTTTCCTGCTACACCAAGAAACTATGGCAGATCCCAAAGTGAAGCAACACTCGGAGGTGCTCTTCTTGCCCACTGCGCTCCCTGCCCAATAAAAGTCAATATATCCCTGCAATCTCATGTCAATACTGGAAGTATATTTTAGACCATATCCAACTGTGCCTCGCAAGTATCTCAACACATGCTTCGCAGCAATCCAATGTGTCTGTCTCGACTGACTCATAAACTGGCTAAGTGCACTCATTACATAGAAAATATTTGGTATGGTGTTAACCAGATACATCAATGATCCAATCAATTGTCTATACAAGGTCGAATCAATCTCATTAGAAGACACTTAGTTTCTTTAGATTCGTCACCACTGGTGTAGCCATGGGCTTACAGTTCAGCATCCCAAACTTCTTCAATATCTCAACTATGTAATTCCCCTGACTCAAGAAGAACTCATCAGTTCTCTGCCACACCTCTAGTCCCAAGAAGTAGTGCATCATACCAAGGTCCTTCATCTCAAACTCAGAGGCCAATGCATACTTGCATTCAACAATAAGGTTCTCTGTACCAGTGAGGAATAAATCATCAACGTAGAGGACCAAAATCAGGGACTCACCATTAACAATCTTGTAGTACAGGTTGGGATCAACAACACTTTTGCTCGATGTATACTTCTTCCTCAATCTCTCCATTGAGAAAGGTTGTCTTCACATCCATCTAATGTAGTCTCTAACCCATGGATATTGCAAGGGCAATAATTGTCCAAATAGAAGTGTAACGAGCAACATGAGCAAATGTCTCCTAATAATCTATTCCCTCCACCTGAGAGAATCCACTAGCAACAAATCTCACTTTGTGCTTCTCGATGCTCCCGTCGACTATCTGTTTGATCTTATAGATCCACTTGGAAGGCACTACAGACTTCCCCTCAAGTCTCAGACCAATATCCCACACATCATTCTTCATGATGGACCGATACTCCTCCATCATGGCATCTCTCCATACTGGCTAACTAGATGCCCCTCCTCATAATAGGAAGGCTCAAAATCAATGATGTGGCTCATAGTTGTGACATAGCACGAATATTTCTAAGGTCTCTTGCGCTCTTGGAAGGTACCACGAGGAGCTGCATGTCCTTCTACCTCCTGCAAAGTCTAATGAGCCCATGCAGGTCTCTTCCGACCTACTGCAATATCTCTGGGAATATCAATTGCTCTCTCTGGGACTCTTTAGTTGCTAAACACTGAGACTGAGAGTAGCTTCTCTACTCTATCAGCAACTTCCGTCCTCTGGGTGTGGAACTGGCTCCTTCCCTCTCTCTCTACAATTGCTTCCTCTGCAAATTGCTCTCTCTGGAACTGAGAGTGGCTCAATAAGTGCTTCCTCTGGAGCTGGAGGTGACTCCTTTGTCTTTGCTCCCTCTGACACTGAAGGTAGCTCTTCCTCCTTATCTAGAAGTAACTCAATCTCTGCTCCCTCTGGATGTAGTATTGCCTCCCTCTCTGGGAGCGCCTCTACATACACTGGAACTGTTGCCATGCCTACTTCCTCAACATCTCATGCTCGACTCATGTACTAGGATTGCTATACCTGCTCCCTCTGAGTCTCATAATGTGTTTGCCTCCTCTACCAGATCTATCACCATAGTTGTGCTACAATCGGTCTTGATTGGTTGTATCCATGATCAGTGGAACTGTCTCTGGTATCCGGTATGATCTCGTCCTGCAGGTATACTACTCCTAGAGACTTCCTATCTCTGAGCATCATGGCTCATGTGCGTCAAACGTTTTCTGTGAAATTGTTGTGCACATTACATCCCATTAAAGAGCCTGGAAAAATGAATTTTCAACCCAGTAGAAATTTCGATCATACATACATAGTGCTCTGACTTGGGTATAATGCCATAATCCTGAATCATGCAATCAAAGTATCTCCATCCCTTTTCCACAAGCCCAACATGGCATATCCATGCATTCTATATTCAGCAATCATTGCACTCCATAAAACCACATTTCTATCAAATATTTTATTAAACAATTGGCGTGCAATCTCTAATCTGTTTGCAGTGCTACCAACTACGCACATGCCGGGAGCACACTTATAATGGTCAACGATGTAGGCGTCACGTCTGCCAATAGAATATCGTGAAAGAGTGACAGCATCATTCACATCTCCACTTTGAGTGTACCGGGGAATCATAGTATTCCATGATATAACATCTCTTTTAGACATTTCATCAAACAATTAGCGTGCAATCTCAATACTGCCAACTTAAGAAGAATATATGTTTTCTTCCCTATAACAATGTTGACTATCAACTTAAGACAAATCAAAGCTATGTTTGTTGGCATCTATCTCGTGCAATGCCTCTACCTCTTGCCCTCTAACCGCTTGATCATTCGTGACCAAAAGCGGTCAAACCCAAATGATTGTAGACCAACGCCTTTCAATTCTAGCTTGAATGAAAAACCCTTCAGGACAATGCTCGATAGCATTTCTAATACATTGGCAGCGACCAAAATAGCAATGGCAGCCTCCCTCTGCATTACATTGTCCCTTTGTAGGATTCGTAACAAACAATTTCATGTCATGAAAGCCATTCAAGCATGTGTCGAGGCTTGTCAAAGTTGCGCTCAACCAGGTCAACATATATTTTTCGTCGTAATTACTGCTCAAGCAAACATTAACATGCTCAGCTGAAGCTTCAAAATGCACCACACAATCGCGCCACGCAGTGTGTTCTCTGCTCTTCATTTTCTTATTTTAAAGACTCAGTGCCATGGAGTGGGCTCTCTGTGCCTTTTCTATGCTCATCCACATTGCCAGATACATCAGACCGCGTCGTGTCGCCATCTGATTTTCATGATAGGAAGACATCGACGACACACATCGGTTGGGGTATCGAGTCTGCATGAAAGTTGACTTAATGACCTTGAAGCGATTGTCGACGTCCTGACCCTAGCTAAAGCAAACGGAAGGTCCAACCGACACAAACAGAACGGCAGCAAATCCAATTTCATCATCTTGAACAGTCTCCAGTTTAAGATAAGTGCCATCAAAGGAGCAAATTAGCAATAATATGATTACTTCTTCGAGGTAACAGTAACACATGAGGTAACACGTCTTCCTTGGTTTGGTCATCTAATTTCGACATCCCTGGTGCATTCTCTTTAATTGGAGCAATTTCACATTGAAGGAAGTACTCTTTTCACTCACATACTCTACTCTCCCATTCTAACATCTTCCATTTCCCTTTCATTTACTTGGGCCCTCCCGTGAGGAAGTCAAGCCCAATCTCGCTCTAATACCATGTTGATTTTTTATATGAGAATGAATATGTAAGGTTGATTATGTTAAGTTTTAATGTTGTTAATAGGTTAATACCAAATTACTAGAGCAATCAATGTATTTCTAAAACAACAGCATAAAGAGGATCACTGAAAGAAACACAATCACAAGGTACGCAGCATTTTATCCTGGGAAACCCTCATGGGGGGGAAAAACCTAGCAAAAACTTCCTCAATAATAGATTGCCAATACAATGCCAAGACTAAGACCAAACCACCAAGAATAAACTAGGACTGAGCATGCGCCTCTCTTCTCCTTCTTGCAACTGTAGCTTCCTTCAAAAGATGTGCACTAGAAGTGTGAGTGAGTGAGTAAACAAGTGAGGCGCCATCCTCACTTATAAAAACTAGTTGAGGAGGTGTTAGGGTTATGTCTCTTCACTTAGTAGGGTCGACTTCTTCTAGGAGTGGTTAAAACCACTTTATAAACCCTAGGGGCCGACTTTACAAATACCACCATATAAATATGGTTTGACCAATCCAAAAAAAGGAATTTGGTCTTATACAAGACCCAACATGATCAATCCACAAAAGGGGATTTGATCTATAAGATAATAACTCAATTATAATTAGAATATCCTTTGAAGTTACAATATTTCAACACTCCCCCTTAACGAGAAGGGTATTATACTGACATGACCCAACACAACATCATCAAGAAAAGGAGAGGGCAGCATCAACATCAGCATCTGGAACACTGATTGGCACATCTATCAATCATCGGAAGATTTTCTCATCATCAATATCATCATCGTTCACGGCATGGAGATGGAGTAGCATCATCATCATCGTTCACAGCATGGAGCTGGAGTAGCATCATCATCATCGTTCACAGCATGGAATTGGAGTAGCATCATCATCATCATCAACAACATGAACCTGAAACATCAACATCAATAGCATGAAGCTTAGAACAATAATCTCACCAACCCGAGGCTGGTACAACATCATCAACAACACGAGGCTTGAACAACATCATCAACAGCACGAGGCTGAGACAACAACATTGTCAGCACGAGGCTGAGACAACAACATCATTAGCACGAAGCTGAGATAACAATATCATCAGCAAGAGGTTGTGATAACAACATCATCATCATATGGCAACAGAATGAGGCAGGTGCAACAACCTCTGACAGACCGTCCTTATCGGACCTTCGAGATATGCCCAGGAATCATAAGATTCCCTATGATATAAAATCCTAACCAGCTACCACGTGGTACTCTAACAGATCGTCCTTACCAAACCTTCGGGATCTGCCCAGGAATCATAAGATTCCCTAGGATATAAAATCCTAACGGAGCTACCACTACTGACCATAGTTGGCATATACATGCACAGGTTCTCTAACAAACCGTCCTTACCAGACCTTCGGGATCTATCCAGGGATGATCAATCCCCTATGACATAAAATCCTAACGGAGCTACACGTTGTTGGTCAGGATACCATAGTATCATCAGCATCACTCCCCCTTTCGAGGGAGGTCCTTTTGGACGACACCAAGCTTGTCTCGGAAGTACTCAAACTTCACATGAGACAGAGGCTTGGTCAACACATCTGCAACCTACTCATCTGTGCCAACATGTTGGAGCTTTATAGCTCCCCTTTGCACCATATCACGAATGTAGTGATACCGGATCTCTATGTGCTTCGACTTATAATGGAACATTGGGTTCTCCGTCATCTTTATGCAACTCTGGTTATCACATAGAATCATGGTGGCTTCCATCTCCAAATCGAATAGAACTGTCAACAACTTCTGAAGCCATATGGCTTCACAACTGGCAGAACATGTTGCAATATATTCCGCTTCTGCCGTGCTGAGAGCAATACTGGATTGCTTCCTACTTTGCCATGAAGTCATGGCTGACCCCAAACTGAAACAACATCTTGAAGTGCTCTTCCTGTCTAAAGCACTTCCAACCCATTCTAAATCAGTATAACCACACAGTTTGAAGAGACCATAATCCAACGTACCCTTAAGGTATCTCATCACATGCTTTCTAGCTACAAGGTGAACACGTCTAGGCTCCATCAGATACTGACTCAAGGTGTTCATAGCAAAGCACATATCTGGCTTGGTATTCGTCAGATACATCAATGAACCAATAATATGTTTATATAGAGTAGCATCAACCAACTCTGACGAAGTATCTGTTAATATTATGGTAGTTGCGGGAGGTATTTACCTCCACGTGTGAACCTGACGAGAATAGGAGACTCCAGAAAGCAAGAAAAAACCCTAATGAGTTGGCTAATAACCCTAGAAGTCTTGACAGCTCAAGAAGAGAATTTATATTAGGTTATTAGCCTCCAAGAGAAGAAGTCGGCCAGAAATAATAATAATATACTGAAGAGACACATATCCAGAAGGAGAAGTCGGCCCCAGCAAATCTGGTAGAACCAGTATAAATACAGGGCGCCAGTTCTCATTTGACAGCATCTCAGAATTGCAGACAGCAAGTGGTGCGCACTGCAGTTCCCAGTTTGGTGCGCACGTGTGGAGGAGAGTTGCAGGTGCAGCTGCTGCAGCTAGCAGTTTCAGTATTGGCTTGAATTATCTCTTGTCTAGGGTTTGGACTATCTGATCAACTATTGTTGGTGCACTATCCTTGGAGGAAGATGCGCTACACCTTGTTTGGCTATCTAGCCTAGGGTTTGCTTCCAGAGTAATTCTCAGTCAAAGTTAAGGTGCTCGGAGGGTGGCTTTGGCCTATGGTTGGGTGACGAGGGTATCGTCAATGGTAAAACGAGCACACCATCTTCTATATTCTAACATGCTATGGGCCCACACCTCCTTCATTCAATCTAAACGCTGGAAGGAAACATAGCCGCTAGGATATTGAGCTTGTTGAGGAACTGCCACTAGGGTTACTAGCAGAAGCAGCTCCCAAGACACTGTCGCTAGGGTTACTAGCAGGAGCAGTTGCAGAAACCCTAATCCTCTTGTTGAGACACCTTAAGTGAATGGATTGACCTAATCTCCAGATAGATCAGTGCGCTCTAGCCTAGCGCATCTCCTGATACTCTCAGCAAGCCAAGACGTGAAGTTTGAATTTCAGGTCAAATCTAGGGTTTGACCAAGTCAAGCAAACCATGACTAACTCTATGAAGTCTGAGAACAAGTTAGATGGAGCCTCTAACTTCAGAGCATGCAAGACAAGGATTGACCTCATCCTTGCCAAGAATAAAGTACTGGATATCGTGAAAGGAAAGATCGTGAAGCCAGAGTTTGAAGAAGGAGAAGAGAAAGAACCACAGAACGTTGCAGTTATGGAGAAGTTCAAAGATGCTGACAAAAATGCCATGAGTATCATAGTGGATTCCATAAAAGACCACTTGATATCCTACATCTCCCATCTTGACTCATCGAAGAAGATGTATGATGCCCTAACAAATCTCTTCTCAGTTAGAAACATTGGACAAGTTATGAGTCTAAAGAATGAGCTCCGTGACATAAAGATGAATGATGATGACAGCATAACATCATACTTTGTAAGAATCTCTCAGTTAAGAGATCAACTACAAGCTATTGAAGAGATCACTTCAGAGAAGGAATTGGTGAACATAGTACTCAATGGTCTTCCCAAGACATGGGATGCATTTGCCGCAAGCATGAACACAAGGAAGGAGTGCCCGACATTTGAAGAACTTTGGACTTGCTGTGCTCAAGAAGAATCAAGGATCAATGCAAAAGAGAAACCCCAAAAGAAGTACGATGATCAAGCCTTCACGGCAAGATTCAAGAACTTCAGGAACAAAAAGAAGTTTGGTTCAAGGAGGAAGCCAAATCAAGAGAAAGACATTTCAAAAGTACAATGTTTCAACTGTCAAAAATACGGTCACTATAAGAATCAGTGTCCCGAGCTAAAGAAAAGGAAGGAGAAGCACGAAGCATCGATTGCCAAAGAAAAGGAACCTACAAAGAAGACTAAGCAGGATGGAAGAGACTTCTTCTTTTAAAAAGGTAACAACACTCTTCTTATTTCTTGTACATATCTTGTTTGTATCGTCTCTGTACATATCTTGCATAGCTAAAATATGTTCCAAGATACAAATCATGTGGAAGCTATTAAATCAATCATGAAGAAACTCAGTAGAAGCAAAGACAGAGAGAAGTCAACAATCGAGAGGAAATTGGAAAAAGACTTATGACGTTTTGTAGAAGACAACAAGATGGAAGCGTGGACTCTGCTAGACAAGAAAGCCAATTATATGTTGCAGAAGACAATAAGGATGCAGATGGAAGCATGGACTCCGTTAGACGGAGGGAGTCGATTATATGCACTCTTACATGAAGCAAGGATTAGGAAGGAGCTAATCCTATGACCCATTGAAGATGATGAAGTATATATATCCATGGTAGCAGCCATGAAAGACAGTACATGTTCAGTTCAACCGCAGAAGAAGACTTCTTCGAAGAGAAGCCTTAAAGCATTCCTGGTTGTTCATCCAGATCCGTGATCCTATGATGAAAGAAAGAAGTGGAATCTCTAGGGCATGGAATCTATATGAAACTCCATGGACCCAAGAGCTAAAGAAAAATATGAAGAAGAACATGAGGATTCCAAGAAAGTAAGAGAAACCAGAACAACCAGTCATTGTATCAAGAATCACAAGATTACCAGTCTAATATGAACTCACTAAAAGCAATCAAGCAGAAGAACTAAAAGTCGTGATGAAGAATAGTGTTGCAAGATCTAGAACCAAAGGTTCTCCCAGATAGAGGGAGAAGACTATGATGATTACTTGTTCCAATAAACCAGACTTATCCCTACATGAGTCATTATATCATCCGCAACATCCATGCGTCGGAATTCTACATCAGATGAATGCAAAGAATGTTCTCCAGAGAAATTGAATAAAGAGCGTATGAAGAGCAATCTCAAAACTTTGAGGCATACCAGAAAGAGACTCCTGTATGAAGATAAGAAGAAGATAACTTGGTGAAGAACCTCCAGTGCACAGCAGAAGCGTGGTGAAGATTTCCTATAACATCAAGATGACTACTCAGTCAATCAGATCGCATGATGACAGAAGAAGTGCCACATAGATATGTTCCAGTTTTCCAACTATGATATACTCTATTGTTCAGATCTACATGAAGCCTTCACAGTGTTCTAGACTAAAGTACATTTGAAATCAAGCATTACATTATCCATGATGAAGTCCAGAAAGGAGAAAATGATTCTCCAATACATATCTCCACAGATGAGCAGATAAGCAGACATTTTGGTAAAGCTTCTATCCAAGATGAAAGAGTTTGTGTACTCAAGCTAGAGCTCGTGGAAACAACTTCCTTCTTATTGAAAAAGGAAGAAATGACTCTCCGAGTTAGGAGGGAGCACTGAAAACATTATTGAAGACATTCATCTTTAAATTTGAAAAATAGTCCATCTTGAACAGATGCTTTCATGTTCGGAAAGTGGATTCAGACTTCTGACGAACAGTCACTTCCTATTGTGGTTAATGTAGGAAGTAGTCTGATTGCCGATGTATCATAGACAGCGACTTCCCATTGTGGTTAACATGGGGAGTGGTCTAGGGCAGTCTCTCTTCTTGAGGGTTACTCAAGAAGATTGGCCCGCCTCGTCGAACAGTGATTTCTCATTGTGGTTAACATGAGGGATGGTTTGTTTTGGAGGTTGATGCAGGACAGTCTTTTCCTCTTGTGGTTAACGGAGGAAATGGTACGGACAGTCATTCCTTGGGGTTTATACATTCTCTCCAGGGTGCACTTTGATTAGTGTAGGAGGAATGGCCCAGGGTGGGGAATGGTCCAGGCTCAGCAATCAAGGACAGACATTCCTTAGGGTTTTCACATTCTCTCCAGGGTGCACTTTGATTAGTGTAGGAGGAATGGCAGGGTGGGGAATGGTCCAGGACAGACATTCCTTAGGGTTTATACATTCTCTCCAGGGCGCACTTTGATTAGTGTAGGAGGAATGGCCCAAGGTGGGGAATGGTCCAGGACAGACATTCCTTAGGGTTTATACATTCTCTCCAGGGCGCACTTTGATTAGTGTAGGAGGAATGGCCCAGGGTGAGGAATG